>DWTW01001151.1:0-13376 GCA_018246275.1 Papilio slateri | reverse complement strand
GGCAGGTTCTGAAAAGAACGCAGGAAACATCAGAATTAAAAACAACGACCGATTAAAAAAAACTATAGCGTCCACATCCAAATCTTCCTTAATGACTTCTGTGCCTTCCCCTACTGACAGTCGAAATATCGATCGAATTATTAATGCATTCAGTTCGTTATCGGAATCAGATACCACTTTGTGTCCACCGGGAAAGAGACAGCCGAGATGGTCGGAGCTTAGGAGGAAACGTTTGACAAATCTCGGAAAGAAATACGTATCAAAGGCGGGTAAGGTAGTCGACGCGAAAGTCATGGGGGAACCTTGTAATTGTCGCAACGAATGCACGAAGAAAATGACACGAGAACAAAGATTACATTGCTTTAAAAGTTTTTGGGGCCTGGGTAATCGCGAAAAACAATGGGCTTTCGTTTTGAAGTACACATTAAGGCATAAAAGACTTCGATCTTGCAAACCGGATAATCAGAATTTGCGTAGATTCACTTATAGATATCATTTGCCCATACCTTCTACGCCTGACTCAAGCGAATGCGATATTATTACTGTATGCAAAACAATGTTTTTGAATACACTTTCCGTGAGCGATAAGATAGTACAAACAGCTCACCTGAAATTTGATGGGGTCTCCAAAATAGAACAGGACCTACGCGGTCGACATGCTGGTAATAAGAAAAGTATGAAGCGCTTGCGGTAATGCTTTCCATCTCAATATAATATACATTCTAACTACGAATAGGCAACAGGTCAAATAAAAACTGACAAGCAATGTTTAGTTTAGAAAATATATACTCGGCTGACTGTATGATTATTGACATCTGACTGATTTGAGCCCAGTTTGAGCTTCTGGCTAGATAACATGGGAATCTTGAATTATTTTAATCATAAGAATGTTTGTTTCTTTCAAAAAACTTTGTTATATTTGTTTAATGTGGGAGAGTAAATAAAATAATTTTATTTATAAATTTGGCCTCGAGAGGCCTATGAGCTAAGTGTTCATACATTACTTTCTCTTTTATCCATCCATTTATTCATACATAATTAATCCATGCATATAAAAATAATAATCCATTCGTATTTTTTTAATTTTACAAGTATACAAGTACATTTTTTTTACGAACTGGGTACTTAGCAAATAAGTCAGTAACATACTTCTTTTAAAAAAAAATGCCGACTATTTCAGCGCTGTGAGCGTGCATGACACTGTCATGGGTTCAATTACGGTGCCCGCAATACGACTGCCAAGGAGGTGACGCCAAGGAGCTACGTACTAACTTTAATATTATTTTATCCCATAACATTATATTTAGTTTGTGCTTTATTCATAATTACTATTAATTTTTTGTATTTTAGATTTAAATCTTTATACATAACTTTGATTTTATTTTGTTCAAATATTACATTTAACATTAAGAATGGGTGAAAACAAATATTTTTAAAGTGAAATCAGTGCAAAGAATGCTCGTGAATTACAAGATTTATTAAGTAAACGGAGCTCCGTAAAGGAATTTATAGGAATTTATATTATATTATAAAAATTGCAACACAGAAGATACCTATTAACAACAATGGGGTTAAACTTGCTATTTAAATTTTAAAGTTTGTAATGTGTAAATTTGTTTTCTCTTAGAATTATACTCCGATACTTAGGTTGAATGAAAAAACGGTAAAAATAAAAAAAAAATGTATGCCAATGGCATTCTGATGCCGATCTAGATTTCTGCAACGTTCTAACTTTTCTAGATGGCTATATCTACTATAAGATAGAGGTCTTAACTGCGGATGCTATTCTTTGCCTGCCGTGGTGATGAAATAAAAATAAAAGAATTTGTCAGGTGAACATTATACTAATGATGGACAACTTCACGAAAAAGTTCCCTTCCGTTTCATTCAAACAAATGATACCAGTATAAACCATTGTTCTCGTCGCAGTGTATATATAATAATGGTAAGATCCAAAGATTTTACATACCTCGAGATAACTAATCGGCGTGTCAAAAGTAAAGCCACTTAAAAGTCGCCAACCGAAGGCTTCGTAGGCGTTTTCCGCGGTACGAAATTAAATAATCAATTATCGGATATATTTTAGCACAACTAAAAAAGAAAATCGAGCTTTAGTTTAGAACGTTGAATTTGTATGGAACACGGTATCTGGAGGTATATAAATCTATGGGTAAGACCATTATTTATATTTTAGCGACTTACCAATCTTACCAAATGTAAAAGAGAGATTCGTTTTGTAGATTTTAACTGTGTTAAATATGAATAATAAATAGATAACATATATGTGATATATGTTTTTTTACTGTAACATGTTAATATATGATCAAACCTTCTAAATATTTGTTTACCTGTTTGTGAATCTTGACAAGCCAGTTTTTAGATTTCACTTTGTAGATAAGCATTTACTCTGACTTTCCTTAGGTCCTAAGGACGAGCAGATTTACTCTACCGATGTCGTAAAGGCTGATAAAAAAAAAATTTCCCGAGTTTTCCGGCACCATCCTTATAGCAGTATTAATGAAACTTTAGACCATAGTGAAGTGGCCTAACCTTAATTCGGCCTTTAGTCAACAATTGACTTTTGAGAACAATAAATCGATGGACATAAAAATACTTAGAAGAGGTATATGACAAAATATCGTATTAATAGAATAAGACGAAGCCTGGAATTATGGGATGGAGTGGCGGCCATATTAACTCCACGGCCG
The DNA here is from genome assembly GCA_018246275.1 of Papilio slateri. Classification (NCBI taxonomy): domain Eukaryota; kingdom Metazoa; phylum Arthropoda; class Insecta; order Lepidoptera; family Papilionidae; genus Papilio; species Papilio slateri. The sequence goes on along the minus strand of DWTW01001151.1, from coordinate 10,668 downwards.
AACGTTCTACACTAAATTATACACCACAAAAATTGTCGTACGACGTATTCGACGATGAAAGGAAAAATCGCGAGGTAACATTCAAGGAATGTTACATATATTTGAGACTTGATGAATTCAGAGACTTGTGAAGTCAAGACCTGAATACAGTGACTTCTGAAGTCAAGACCTGTGGTAAGACGTTAGCTGCACACTAATCTTCTTTTGATCAAAGTATATCTCCTCAAATAGGTCTGAAATATTCATTTTCATTACATTTTCTTTCACTTCTTCAACCTTACCCGATTAACCGATCCTTTATTAACAATTACAATGTATATTATAGTGCAATTCGTGAGGAATCCCGCGGGAAAGCTGCTCGCTTTGGTCCAAGGATACACATTTTACAAAGCCAAGCAGCACAGGACCACGCACGTTTGGCGCTGTACTATCGGAAACCGTTGCAAAGCGCGGTTCACTTTGACCAACGATCAGTCGCACTTCGTAAGGAGCTGCTTAGTCCATGCACATGAGTGCCCCAAGTTCGTTATACAAGAAGGAATTTATATTAAATTATTAAAGGGTGTATTATAACGTATTTTTTTTATTTAAATCTCTAAAAACAACTTTAAATTAAATCAAAACCCCAATTTATTATGTTACAGAATGTATACGACATAAAACCTCTTCTCGAGATTTACTTCTTTAATGTAGCGATAAAATCCGTAAAATAAGTTTAATTTTAATGCGTAGTTAGAGTAGTATTTGCGTAAGTATAATAAATAATAATGTGAACCAGTACTGACTGGAAATCTCAAATAAAATCGCCTTCGACTGAAACCATTCCCAGACATACTGATTCCAAAGCACTCAAGCTTCTTCAACAGTATTAATATCGAAAGTGTATCGAATGCTTTGACAAGGTTAGAAATACAGCGATACAGTTTCTTTTATTATCGCGTAGAGAGGAGATATAAAAGTAAGAATATAAAATCAAGATCGTAAGATGTACCTTGGGAAAACAAGCAAGGTAACGGAACTTAGTGTTTTTTGGACTGGATGAAGACGAAACATTATATTTAAATATGGAGAAAAAAATCATAAGATTTATACACACCTTTTAGTGAAACTTGACATCAGAGACGTGCAGCCGATAAGAAGAATAGGAAAAAACTGATAAACCTAATGTCATACCGTTCGCGACATATGGGATAAAAATCAACATCCTCAAACACAAGGCAAGCACTGAAGGATACTCCTGTTTTCAATAATGCAAAAAAAATCAAAATCAAGACCATCCCACTAGAATAAACAGCAAGCTATATCTACTTAGGCAAAAGAATTAGTTATAAAATACGACGTACAAAAAATAATAAAAATAACCAAAGTTAACAACGCTCTAAGCTATTGCCAAAAACAAAAGTTGAAATAGGCGGGTCACGGTGCAAGATTAACAGATCGGAGAAGGACCAAAAGGACGAAGTTATGGAAAGGACCACAAGGGAAAAGATGTATAGGAAGACCAATAACACACTGGGAAGATGAAATTAAGAGAACGACCGGCGCGATTTGGACACAAGTGGCGCAGGACAGAGAGAAGTCTTTGGAGGGGTGATTTGCCTTCACCCGCACAGAAGTTCCGACAGATTGAAGTTTATTATAATTAATTGCATTAAGTGTACTAATCGTTAAAGTGGTACTAAATTTTAAAGTTTAGCAGATTAGGGAGTGATTTAATGTCTTAATTAACTAAAAAAATAATTCTCAAATTGACAAAGGTTACGCTACTCGACACCAGAGCCCGCTCTAGGTGGCGACTTGTAATCAAATCCTAATTGTTTTTAAAAGTAAAATATCAATTAGTGTTATTGTATGTTTAAGTCATAATAATCACAGTATTAATTTAATTGTCAAAGTACTTATTATTTTATTAGAAATGATAATGTTTCTCAATAACTTTAGAAATAAGTTTGAAATCATTCAATTGATTTAAAAGACTCATTGCTAATGTTCGAGATCTAATTATGGTGCAACCAATCAGGAAATAAGCCAGCGTCTGATGCATTTGTAATTTTGTAGTAATGTTCAGTCTGTTATTAAATAGAGAGTAGATTTTGTTTGTTAAATGTGAGACCGCATCATCGGTCGAATGGCCAGGTCTGAAGCAATATTGATAAATGATGGTGACAAGACATCGTAGTAAGACAACATATATATCATAACAATAAGAAGCCTCATATTATGGGGTGAAGTGGTTGTCGTCATAACTCCACGGCTGAACGTTCTACACTAAAATACACACCACAATATGTCTTCAAATGGCTCTGAAATATTAGATTATTAAATTTGCTTTCTCTTTAACCTTAACCGATCAGTTGTTAACAATTGTAATGTATATTATAGTGCAATTCGTGAGGAATCCCGCGGGCCGGTTGCTCGCTGTGATCCAAGGGCACACATTCTACAAGGATAAACAGCACAGCACCACGCACGTTTGGCGCTGCACCAAAGGCAGCCGCTGCAAAGCGCGATTCACTTTGACCAACGATCAGTTGCACTTCGTAAGAAGCTGTCTTGTCCACGTCCACGAGTGCCCCAACTACATTATACAAGGTGGAATTTATATTAAATTATAAAAAAGCTCATTACAGAAGGTTCTCAATAAATTAATTTTTAAGAATTATGTTGCGGTATTTAGACGAAATGAGAAAATAAAAATAGCGTTAATATGTACCTTAAGACTATTGTGACGATGACCTAGATTTCTGGTATATCCTAATCGTCGATCATGTATTATAGGACAGAGGGTCTAACCGTAACAGCCAGGAAATAAACATTATGTTAAAAATAGTTATTTGTATTTGTTTTAATTTCTCAACTTTAAATAAAAAAACGACGGACAATTTCACCTGCAACGTCACAAAAGGTCACAATAAGCTTTACTTTTTGCTTTGTTACCTTTTAAAACGGTTTTTTTTAATTAAATGGTTTTATTTTCTTTGCCGTGTTTGTTCTTTGTTTGTTTGGATCAAATACAGTAACTGAAATTTAACCTCTTTGTTTGATCTTAACCCAAGACTCATCCATTACTTTTTCCCGTGTTATTTCTTTCTTCGTAGCAAAGCAACATAACTTTTGTAAGTGTTGACTTCAGGTGGAGACTATTATATTTGGTTAGTTAATACATCTGTAACCTTCTCCGAAGGCTTTGACTATTGTTAAATTTAATGCTCATAACATTGATTAATTGTTACTTATTGTGATAATTTTTATGCAGTGCAGTGGGTTCAGAAACGTTCCGGCAAGCAATTGGCGGTCATCAATAATTTCACATTCTACTGCGGCGTGAAGTCGACCAACACGAACATCTGGCGATGCACCAAGGGCGGGCGTTGCAAGGCCAGGTTCATCGTCACCAAGGACAATGATATCATACGCTCCTATCTACAACACGATCATCCGCCGCCAATCTTCATCATACGTGACGGATACTTTTTAAAAATTTAGGTTTAACTGAGAATGTGTAGGTTGTTTAAGGACTTCTAACAAAGTTCCTTTTGAAATGTAATAAATCTTCAAAATATCAAGATAAATGATGTAGAGATGTGTGTATGTTCTTTAGGTAATTTGTTCAACCGTTCTCGAGTTTTAAATGATGTGATGATAACTAACAAGACTTTGCACACCTAATGCGCACCAATTTAAGTTGAACTGCGGGAAATCTTTGGACCTCAGTTTGAGCACGAAACTCTACTTTAAAGCATTTTATTTAAATTTTGAATGTTATCAGGTATTTAAACATTAATTTCTCATTTACAAGGTTATTCTATAAAAATGTTGCTGCTTTACCTAAGATAAGTCAAGAAACGATTCTTATTTCGACGAAACGGCTCCAGATGGGACTTTACTGCATAAGTTAATAGTTAAGTCAATAGAATAATGTAAGATAAATTAAACATTTGATTAAAAAACACTTGCTTTTTTTCTTATGTCAATTTTGTGTGTGTAATTAATGAATTGAACACATTAAATTATTGCACATTTAAATATATATTTAATCTCTATATACAGATACATGTACAATGAGCTTATAGTTTTATTACTACATATATACATAAATATTTATGTAGTAAATATAACTATAACTCAAACGTAAGAACCTCCAATGACCAGAACCTCAAAGTGCCACATTGGTTGCGGACTAAAACTTTAGATATGGAGGAAGCGAAGGATAAGTCGAAACAGTAATCAAAGAGAAATACGTACTCTCTTACCCGGTACCAGTGTGAATGCTTTTTTTAAATGTTTATTTTCGAATTTCTGTAATTAGTTTTTAAAGTATAATAAAAAAAATCCTAATTGGCTAGATACAATTAATTGTCATTTTAAACAGTATTAATTGTAACTATTCCTAATAATAACAGAGTATATTAGTTTAGTTAATTTTTATACACTTTGCTTCATGTGTGTATTTACTTTCAGTGACGTGGGTATTAAAAACGTGTGGAAAACGACTGGGCATTATCGCTGGCCATACATTCTACCTGCATAAGCAGCACACAAATTTCCACGTCTGGTCCTGCACGAGAGGCGGCAGGTGCAAGGCCAAGTTCAGCGTCACCAAAGATCTGAAGATGATACGCACTTCCCTGCAGCACGATCATCCACCACCCAAGTTTCAAATACGTGATGGATATTTTGTTAAGATTTAAATTTGCCATAAACTAAATACTGGCTTCAAGTATAGCTTTGTAGCTTTAAAATCACATTCACGTGTTACCTTTTTTTCTCAAACTTAAGTATTGAATCTAACACAATTTATAGAGTATATGTTTTTTTAATCAGTTAAGGTTGAATGAACTCTTTTTAGTTTTATATTTTTTTTATGTTTTTAGCTTAAGCACGTAAGTAAGTAATATGTTTTACTTTTTTAACAATGGTATTTTTTCTTTTATACTATAAACATATTAATCTAATATAGAAAATAATAAAGAATAAATATGACTTTCATTTTACTTGTGGTTTGGAATTTGTTTGAGATTTATATCTACGCATTTTAATTTATTATTAGTTACTAATTCCTTTATTATGCGTTAGCATGTGACTATATGTACATATTTCGATCACGAGAACGGATTTACGTTCAAGTCCCTCACGAGGTTGGTTTTTCAGGACAATAGTAATGATTAGGAAACTATTATATTTGTCAACTATTTTTTTACAAACATCACACAGCAAAGAGAACCACATGTACTACCCATCTTATAAACACTTTCTTTTAAAGAAAGGCAAATCAAATAAATATGTACTTTTACGTCACACGCGCTGAAGTAAGAAGAGTTAATTCCCTTGCGACGTTTTCATAATTTTCTTATTTGCTTAGATTTTACTTGCAAACCCTCTGTTAAATATCCTATTAACAGTATGTAACAAGATGGAAGTATAATGTTTAAGAGTTGGTCTACACATGTTTGCATACTTTCAGTCTCCTGGGTGTTCAAGCCGTGCGGCAAACAGCTCGGCATCCTCAACGGGTACACGTTCTACTTGCACAAACGCAACACCAAGTCACAGATCTGGAGCTGCACGAAGGGCGGCCGCTGCAGAGCGCGCCTCATCCTCTCGAGTGGCGCGGATTGCGTCACCAACGCCCACACCGAGCACAACCATCCTCCTCCAAATTACGTCATCGAAAATGGATTCTATGTAAAAATTTAACATTATTTTTATTGAAGTAGGTGGTAAACGAACTTAACAGTCACCAGATATCGCTACTCATAGATATTCTGTCAAGTGTTATGGTTTACCAACCTTTTTAGGGGTAAAGGATGGAAAGGGGAATAGGGTCTGCTCACGCATCAGCCACAGCGCAGAACTATAAATGACCTCTATCAATAAAATAGAAAAAAGTAGAATAGTTCATTTTTATACCTAGAAGTTAACTGCGACGGAATGAGCATCGTCGGATGAGTCAGTACAGATATCACGTTCCGAATAAGAAATAAATGAATATTAATGTTAAATAACTTTTAATCCAATGGTGTGTTCGTGCGCCACGTACCAATAGGTACTCAGTCGTGTCACTTTGTACTTTTGTAAAAACTTGAAATATTTTTGTAAAATTTTTGGTGTACACTTAGTTTTTTAAGATTTATGGCTGATATGTGGCAAATATTAGACTTAAAAACTGTTAAGCGCGGGTTTAATTTTATATCGAGACCAGAATTGAGAAGGCATGTTTCAATGGTTTACACATACATAAAATAAAGTTACTAATGCATAAATAAAGGCTCTAAACGTTTTTAAGTGACTTGTAACGAGTAACAGTTAATATCAATATGTTATATATTTCTATCGTTGTATTTGTAGTGTAAAATGTCATTTTGATCTCAAGTTTAATTTTTAGTGTTTAATGTGTGTTAAAAGTAGATTTATTATTAAAAATCACTTAAAATTCTAGTCATATAATGTAAGCACGGCGTCACGAAACCAAAAATATAAAGGCTGTCGATTTATTTGAAAAATTATAGTGATACATAACCAAATAGTGATGTTTTTATAATTCTTAGACTTATACTTTACTGCAATCCTACTTCGTGAAGGTATTTTACTACCAAAGAGTGTAACGTGCATTATTTGGTAGTAAAATAAAATTATAAAATATTAGGTTAATGACAGTTTTCTCTAATGCTCTCACGACATCATTGTACGCAGATCAGAGATGTGTAATAAGATCTGTAAATGATTTCTTATATTTACGCAAATCCTAAAAATTTAAATTACCCAATGTTTATATTCCCAACGATTTCGACACCTCAGCCCCTTCGTGACCTTGAGTTCTGTAAAGTACTCAAGACGTCGCGAACATTAAATTAAACACATTAAATAAAAGCAATAAAATCCATAAATTAGTTTAATTTTAAATTTTACATTTTACGATGTGAAACTTACAGATGTTTTCCTTTGGAAAATTCCTCTCTGCACACATTGTTTAATATACAGATATAATATTATATAACATATAACAAATATATTTATATTATATCTGTTAATAAACCCGATACATATAACAGTATCTTGAAAGGCACTCAAACAAACGTTTTTTGATATTGAGTTGACCACTGTAACCTATAATATGCAACGGTCGCTTAACATCAGTTGAACCACTTGTTCATTTGCCTCTTGAGAAAAACGTATGAGTTAACTTTACTGCTAAAACAATACGATCAGTATCCTTTTTAAAATTATTACAGTATTTGAAAAACAATTTTTAAGCAATGAATATTTTATCAATTTCGGTATAATGTCTTACAGATATTATGTTTGTCAAATCTCGTTCTGGGAAGGAAATGGTCCTCTTGGACGATTACACGCACAGTTTCGTGAGCGAATGCAAAAGCAAAGGGACTACTAACTGGCGATGCTCGTCCCACAATCACAAAGGTTGCCTGGCGAAAGTTGTTCTAGACTCAAGGAAGAAAGTGATCGCGGTCAAAGGTGAACATATTCATCCACCATTTAATTATAAAATACATAAAGGTTCTTTTATTCGAATTTAAATTTTAAAAATAATTAAGGAAGTACATTTATAAAGTACATTCAGATTTTCAATATATTTATAATATAGCTCTTAATTTATTGATTCACGATGTTAAAGTAGTACCGGTCAACAGATGGCGGTGTAACGACATGTATTATAACTTGGATCGCGTTATATGTAGATTTTGTAGATGTAAGATTTTATAATATCAAGTTTTAAAATTTCAAATTAAATGTGCCATTAAACATTTGTAAGTATATTCCTGTAGTTGGGTTCTTTTTATTTAAAAATTCTCTTCGAAGTCCTTTTAACAGTTGTAGAGCCAACATAGCCAGTTGCACAGATGAGCCGACTCAGATACCACAACCTAGGCAGGCGTAAGGTAGAGTATTTTAGGCTGCTGTATTTCGTCTGATGAGTGAGTTGCCGGAGGCACATTTCCGATACTTTTCCCCTTTCCTAGCTATCCTCTGTTCTAAATAAAGGTAGGCAATGCATTTGCAACTCATTTGCTTTTTGCGGATGCCACTGGGTTGTAGAAGTGACTTAACTATCTTTTTGTTCTTAAACTATCCGTCCGATGTTGAAGCTATGGCGAGTTGTTCTCCGTACGCCCGCAAAAGTTCTCCAAAAAATAATTTGTCTTTGTATGATTTTTTAAACCAAATATATTGTGCATATAAAAGCACTTCAATAGCTATTATAAAATCAAATTCTTTTTACCTTACGTTGCATTTTAACTCATGCTTTTTTATAGGAGAAGGGGGCAAACGAGCAACGGGTTGCCTAAAGTGAAGTGATCACCGCCGCCCATGAACATGCACAATATCAGAGGAACTGTAGATGCGCTGCTGGCCTTTAAGGAAGGAATATGCTCTTTTCTTACATAACGTGGGTCGGCACAGTATGACCGTAGCCCATACTGTATATAGGTTTTGGCTACGGTATGGCTGGTTTCCTACGGTCGGCTGCCTGCCTGACGCCAACCATCCCTTGTAACTGGATTTCCCCTTCAAATCCTTCCTCCCAACCCTTCAAATTTGGATATAAAAGTACAATCACTAATATGTCTATTTATGTGCCCTTTAGGTATTGACTTCAGCAAGAGCGTCGTTTACCTCGGTAATAACACGTTCTACTGCCGAAGCAGAGAACGCCGCAAAAAACGCTGGTACTGCAAACACAGAACCTTCACCGAATGTCCAGCTTTCATTTTCACGTTCGACGATAAAATCATCGCCTCATATGGTGTGCACAACCATCCTTAAGTAATGTAAAGAAATTAAACAATTCAGACTGAATTTGTTAATTGTTAAAACACATTGATGGTCACTAGATGTTTTATAAAGATCTGTTTTGTTTGAGACTATAATATAATTTAGCGTTAATTTAATATATATTGTAAGTATTTTGAAAAAAATCCATGAATATTTATACCCTAGAAAATACTATTACTGACTAATACATGTTTGTTTGTATCGAATGTTATAATTGTTTAAATTAATAACCGAGTTTGCCAGAGGTAGATCTCTGTACCCAGATGTCAAACCTTTTAGGGTGATCGTGTCTTTGGCACGAGTCCTCCTCCTTTGAGTCGTTGACATCGATTACTATTTTCGAAGCAACTGACATATTCTTGACTTCTATACATACTTAAATAGCAATGTAATCATAACCTTATAATTTTTCTTTGCGTCAAATAAGTGTTGATGTAATGGGGTTTAGGATGACGTAAGCCTACCTCTATTATTAACTCTGGTAACCTATTATAGTAATGCAGCGATAGAAGTTGCTTTTTTATCTCTTGGTTAAACTTCTCTCATTTCTTACAGATTATCAACTGATCCCCCTTCGATCTGGGCGGCATCTCCTACGAGTAGGTTGTCACACATACTCTACGAACAACAAAGATATATCTGGGCATACTATTTGGTATTGTTCCAAAAGAATCAGGAGGAAGTGTCCGGCTAAAGCCAGGATGTACGACATCAATTTAAAAATACATCAATTTAACAATCTTTAGGAGTGCTAGAGCTGCGTATTGCCGGCAGATGATATAAATGGCCAGTTGGACGGGGAAAGTTATACGATCTCTTTAAATATATTTATGTCATTATAGGCTTTAATGAAGATATAAATGCAACCGTGAGTGCTTAATTTTTTTTTTAAATATGTTAATCAAATGAGCATTATTCCGTTACATTCGGAATCGTAAACACGTCATTTAGTCTGTTAACATCAAAAAAAAAAGTCGCAAGGTTTTTTTCTAAACCTTCTTAATAGAGTTGAGTTGGCAGTTAACATATCTTTTTAGTGTCTTAAAAAAGGCGGAGACGGGTACTGCAATAGCTGTTTTTTTCTTATAACGAGGCATTGTTATTTGTTGCACCTTCATTTCTTATCGAATTGTGTGAACTTTTAACATCGTTGCCTCAACCGAAGAAACTGTTCCTTCTGTTGAGGCAGCGCTATTAAAAGTTCCATCCCGCGGTATGTGAATCTACGGACAACATGAGTATTAATAGGAAAAAAAAAATATCAAACATTTTTCAAGTTATCCAAGGAATTATTAAGGTTAAGTATATCTATCTTTTCTTATAGATGCAGAACTAATTCCTCGTGGAGGTGGAAGATTTCTTCTTCGTATTGGCACGTTCACTTTTTCCACCAACTACAGGGATATCTCAAAGAAAAGTGTCTGGTACTGTTCTAAACGGAAACGGAGTAAATGCGGTGTTTCTGTCCAGTTGTATGAAGGTTCCATTATAGCTACGATAGGGCAGCATACGCATAAGTAGATCTTGTTAAGTACTAATGAAACTAATAAAAGCGTGTTAAAAATAATCGTTAAATAAAAAACTAAAAGACACGCTTTTATAACTAGCCGAACTATAAAGAAGAAAATATTTTTCAATAAGTATAAAGAAAGAGAATCATTAAAATAAATAATTTTATCATAAAAAGTGTGGGCTTTTTAAGTATCTTGAACAATGGGTCACTTCTAGCTAGAACGATGTGTGTCTACCTTCCGTGTTGTCTACCTTTTAATGGGTACAGAAGGGGATAAACAGAAAAAAGGTCGGTGGGGGGGGGGGGGGGGGGGGGGGGGGGGGGGGGGGGGGGGGGGGGGGGGGGGGGGGGGGGGGGGG
>DWTW01001150.1:0-13379 GCA_018246275.1 Papilio slateri | reverse complement strand
GCCTAAGCGTTCGCCTTGTTCATCAATGCTTATGACGTTATCATGTAAAATTATTGTCCGTAAACCGACTTTACAGACAACCATTTTTTTATAGTAGAAGGTAAATAAAGAACAAGTGATTCATCTGATATTAAGTGACCACTACCCATAAGCATCTGCAACGAGATAATGAGTTGCAGGTGCGTTGCCTACTTTTAATAGATATAGGAAAGGAAAAACAGAAAGAAGGATAATGAGTTGCAGATGCGTTGCTCACTTTTAATACAGAAGAAGGGATGAACATAAACAAGGCTAATTTCTTTTCTTATCCATATCCTCCCCGTCAAATCCGCTTCTCCTTCCCATACTTTCCTTATTAGAAAAGGGTGGGAGGGGGTAGAGGACTAGAATTAGTCCCCCGGCACCTTACTCATCAGATGAAACGCAGAAGTATTCATAGTATTAATTATCATATCAAGAGTACTCCAGTCGCACTAAAGACATCCGACGACTGGTATATTTTTGTAAGACAGTCTGCGCGACTCAATCGCATGTATATGTAGTAATGTAACTGTCGTTGCGACGGTTCGATCGACAATCGTTGCGACGTGTATGGCCCTATTTATATAATACATACTCTTTGACAACATTGAATTTTGACTGATTTGATTGAAATTACTTTTTCATCTAGTTATTTTTGTGTGTGTGTTATATATGAAAATGTTGAAATTCTGATACAATTCGGTTTAATCACTTTAAATGTAAAAGTATTAAAAGTAAAGTACAAAGTAATTTGTTTCACATTGTTTAGTTGTACGCCCATCCCATAAAAGTGCAGTGTCTGTGACGTTCCCGTTACCTATATATTATTCCAAATTTCATGTTTGCCACGTTTTACAGGCAATTTAAATAAGAAAATAACAAGAACATGTCGATTGGAGCTTTATAAAAATAAGTTTTAAAAGGTAAATACAATCTTTAAACCGCAGTGAGTCATTTGATAACCAATGACCACCGCAGCGCTGACATCTTCCGCAGTTTACCTTGTTCTCGTATCCTAAAAAATCAATACAAGTCTACGAAATTGAATTAATTTTAGATTCAATATGTTACCAATACGTCGAATGATATGATAAAGATGCTTAATAGTACGGGAAGTATATGTTGTCTAAACTAATATTATAAAGAGGAAAGATTTGATTGTTTGTTTGAATTGGATAGGCTCTGAAACTACTAGACCGATTTGAAAAAGTCTTTCACCATTAGAATCCTACATTATCCCTGATGAACATAGGCTATAGAATATTTTCAAAAAATTAGGGATCCGTATGAAAACTTCGTTAATGCAATCCAAGGTGTGAAAAAATACCAAAAAATCGTTATATCGCGCTGCGGAAATTATTGACAATAGAGCAAAGTGATGCACTACAATTTTATAGATGACATCAATATCTACAAAAAAAGTCCACGTTACCATGTTTCTTACTATAACAGTTATGTCATAATAACTACTTTTTTATGTTAAAACTAGCGGCCTGCCCCGGCTTCATTTTTGTTAAATACCCGTGTGAAGACGGGGCGGGCCGATAGTATAGTATATACAAGTATTGCCTGTATATAAAATTTTGAAAATGATTGGTTGTTTTTTTGGTTGTTTTTACTTTAAACATGCAAATGCAAAACAAAACAAATTGATCATTTTATTAAAAATACATGATACATAGTATTTAATATAAACATTTATGCAACATTTCTTAAGTCATCTTTGTTGTTTTGTTAACCTTTTAATTTAAGTAAATATTTTGGACATGCAAATCTTGCACACATAGAAACTTAAAGTACTAATTGTGTTTAATAATTATTAATTTTATGTTTGAACTTTAAAAAGGAAACTAATTAATAATAATATTTAGTGTATAATAACTTATATTGTTAGACATGGATGAGCAATTATAGCAGAAGTTTAAAAGGAAACTAATAGAATCAATAGTTTAGCAAAAAAATACTTCGCTTTTATGACAAAGTTAATCGCATCAGATTTGAGTAATGTGCTTATTTCATTTATAGATTGATAATTGATTTATGCATGTATTACATAAAATATTTTCAGTCTTCATTATGTCGAGTATGTCGGATCGTAAGGCTGAGTTGGAGAGAATGAAGGCAAAGCTGCAAGCCCTGCGGGAGGAGAAAGATCGTCGCCGCCGGGAGAAAGAACAGAAAGATGCAGATGAAGCTTTGGTTAGCTTAGCTTTAATTTTATTTTTATGTAATTAATAGGAAAGAAAGCTCAGTTAATCTCATGATATTTTCATTTTCACATTTGAAAGAAAAAATATAAATTTTAACTTTATAGAACTTTTTTAAGTGTCTAGTATGAACTCTCTTTACTCCATCTTTACATTTACTTGATGATTAAAAAAATGTAAAGTTGAGATAAAAGTGTAAATATATTTTTTTTGTATCAACAAGCAATCATTCTGTATATTGTTCTTTACAGATTGATACTTGATGTATGTTTGCAGACATTTTATTACAATACTATAACCAAAGAGCATACATGTATTGAACCACCCAGCCATCTCACACATATACTGGAAAATTGGTCAAAGCTAGTCCAGCAGTTATGGAGTTCATAAAAAGCATGCATACACACATAGGATTTTGATATATCTATTCACATAGCTACATATATTTGTAACAGCAAAGAGCATCAGTGGCATCGAGTCTGGACAGCCGGCGCGACCTGGACGAGATGCTGTCGTCGCTGGGCGTGGCGCCGGTCAAAGACGTGCTATCGTCGCTGTCCTCAATGACGTCACTCACGCCGCCGCAAACTGCTTCGCCCGACGCCAGCCTGCCGCACACTGATAAGGCCAGTCTGCCTGCACAAGGGTATGTTATTAATCTTATGCAAGATTAATATGTTTAGACTAGTGTTGACTAAAGTGGTATCCACTACCCAAAAGAAATGTTAAGAGAGAACTTAAGAAATAATTCTCATATTTCATAAACCCATTTAAAGAAAAGGAAATCTAATGGCGCTATGGATAAGATTGGTCAGGAATCGGTAGAACATCTCGATAGGGCTACCTAGGCAGAATCTAAATTCAAGGAGCACATTGCCAACTTTTAGTAACTGAAAAGCCTAAGTCCATGTAAAATTCTAACTTTCATTTAATTCCTTTAGCCACTTATGTATTTATTATAAGCAAATCAGAACAGAACTTTAAATTAAATATAACATTTAGAGCACAGAAGAAGCCGCTGCAGCTACAGGTGGTGTCGGTGCAGTCCACAGACATACCGCCGAAGGAGAACGTGACGTACGCCAAGCAGACCCAAACCACGACTTCCGGGGTCACCGAACTGCGCGATGGTAAGTGTTGCCACACTCAGGCTAGGGCTCCGTAGGGTTTGTGTTTGTTCTTAATTCAATAACAGACATGTTGTTTGCAAGTCTATTAGAAACCTTTTTGTTTTAACATGTACAAATAAATCTGAAAAACAATAAATTCTATCGAAGAAATTTTTATATACCAGCTATATTTATAATTCCAAAATTTTCGTGTTTTTTTTTTTTAACTATTATTATGTAAAAAAAAAGAACTTGTTATTGTTATTTTTAACTTCAAATTCTTATATAATCAATACAAAGTTTTGGCTAAAAGTTAAAAGCCACATACATATTTATTAGAAAAAAAAATAGAGCAATTGACTTGTATACAACATTAAAATGATTGTCTAATGTAAATGTTTCTTGTGATTATAATTAAAATGTGGGTCTGTCCACTGCAGCCAACATCTTCTGAGTGCTGTGGCTTACGTGGGCAGTGATGCAAATTCTCCAAATGTCCACTGAGTCACTAGTTGATAAAATATTGAAAGTATTAGGAAATAATTTTGAGAATTTTCATCTCCGTTTTTATTATACAAAGTTAATAATATTAATCACTTAACTTGTAATGTTTGGGTGATGGTTTTAACAATATCATTTGCAAATATGTTTTACCACATGGGTTATATCTGTGTTGCCAATACAAAAAACCATATCATTAATATTTGTGGGCTTTTTTTCAATATTAATTTTTAGATATGAGCTTCTAATTTTTTTTTTAAATTTAAATATTAATAGTTGTATCAAATTTTTGTTAAATTTATTTTGAAATACAATATATTCATTTTTTAAACTACCCTTTCGTAGTAAATTAGGTGATTATTTGCAAATGAGATCATTCTTACTGTAACTAATGACATCAGTAGTAGCGTGGGGGCAGTATTTACTTTTCACGCGTCATTTTTGTTTTAGGCTTTCATCTGTCGCCTGAATGTTGACTAAAATATCGTTACAAGTATCCAAATTATACCACAGTAAGCCTGATAAACAAAAAACTTTTAAAACTGACAATGTATAAAATATTCTTTTTTACTGGGTGAGAACTTCAGACAGAAGTTGTTTCTCATAAATAAACGAATTAATTCTCAGAATTAAAACTATATGATGATGATTAGGATCAACATAGATTGATAATGCCATTCAGGCTGCGGATGATTCTGCAAGATTTTGTTTTATCACTCCGCTTAAAATGTTCCGTCTCGATCATTCTCGTGTCTCTGTCTAAATTAATTAGAGCAAAAGTAAATACTGTTTTGAGTCTTTGGTGCAATGTTTGTGTTTGTGCTACCATAAAAAAAGGCTGCTCTTCCAATGCATCACCGCTTGCAGGATACATGGAGGACTGGTGGCGGCCACGTAAAGGTAATTTGAACTTTATTAACACAGCACCACGATTACGTTTCGCACAAACATGGTTAAAGCACTGCTAGAGAAGTATCAACCATTTGTTCAAGCAAACAAACACAAGTCTTATGTCATACGCTGGGATATTTACTTGTACAGCCAATGATCTCTGCAGCACGTGTCGTTGCGTTGCATTGAAGCTAGACAAAAAAAAATGAAGGCAAATTGCATGAGATGTTATTTGTTGACGTCACCTGAACTAAACTGATTCTCGATGTAAAGTCAACGCATGAATCCATCTGTGAACAAATATGCATGGTTTCATAACATCATTAACAAGAAATCATTGTGAATGTGTGTGAAATTATTTTTTTCGTATAGAACACTTTTAAACGATAAATGAAAGAAAGAGTTTGTAACTTAAAGCAGTCATAAACAATAAACAGGAGATGTGCCAGACTCCGAAGAGAAAGAAGTCACGTTCGCTTTAAAGTCTAAAAATATATGATTGTCTACAGCTCCAAGTTACTGTCTGCGTTTAATATATAATATTGATGACAATAATTTTATCACAACTCTGGGGGCACGCACTACACTTTAGGTGTTACAAGAATGTTGTAAGTTTTTACTGACATTTTTTTTTCATTTTTGTCCGACTACAGCACACGCGACCGACTACTACGGTAAGTCATTATTCCTCCAGGGGCTTACTTTGATCTCATCTAACCATACTTCAGTACTCGAGGTGTCGGCCTGTGATTACTAACACACGTCATTGGAACTTAGTCTTGTATATAGATATTCTTTCGATCACGCTTCTAGATGTTTCCTTACTAACATTTTCTAGGTGCGTCTACATCAGGTTACTTGATATGTTGTCGTTTAATAAAGTAATTAGTACTCTAACGGATTAGTTATCAAGAAATCTGATCTATTCTCTCCACGCTGGGATATGTGAAACATTCAGAACTAATTCATTGTCGTATGATGTGGTTATACATTCCATTACCAATCGAAAGTGGCCTTCCAGAGTTCTCCACGCGGTGTTTGAACCACAATCTGGCCGCAAAAATATTTTTATAAGAGCACAGAATATATAAAGTATTGTATGTATTTGATTTATGGTGGTGGTGTGGGGATTGCCATGTCATCTCACGCCGACTCACCCTTCCGACTCGACTAACCCTGCACAGGTCTTAACGCGTGGACCCATTTGATTGGACTCAAGGACTGCTCGTCGCGGCCGCTGGCTTTAGTTCTGCAAACAATAGTGACGTCACTAACCCACGGGGTCGTACGGTGATGGGAACGGTCCTTTATAACGTTCATGCTTCCAAACAGTGGCAACACCTTTACTAAATTGTCATCTTCAGTTCAATTCGGGGGCAGTCGTATAAAAGAAAATATATTCAATCTGTTTGTTTGTGGAGCTAACTCCATCATATCATTAAATAAAGTAATTTCGAAAATCCGCCGACAGACAGTCTTTAGTTAGATAAAATGGTGTCTTTTTAGGACATGCTGTAACATACCAAAGCACTGTTGACTAGCTAATAATATATGTATAGAGTTTTGAATATGATTTTTTTAATTAATATTTACAATGGTCGAAACATACTGACATGTTTTTTTGTTTTCCTCCCTTTGTTCAAGACGAGTACAATCTAAACCCGGGTTTAGAGTGGGAGGACGAGTTCACAGGTAGGTTTCAATTCCGAGTCACAAGAACAAACATTGGAACTAAATTTTGCCCTTGGTAGAGCCTGTGCTGCTGTCACTTGGCATGTTTTTGTTTTGTAAATTTAACTTTTTCTTCATACACTATATGTAACGCTACTTTATGAGTATAGTCGCTAACCACAACATATAACTCCCGGCACTTTGAATGGAAACGGTTCACTAGGACCGTATACAGGTTGTTTGTTTATTCAAATATTAATTCAATTTAAAAACAATAAGGCGTTACAATGAGAACACAAATATTTTATTAATAAAATAAAAATTGGAATTTTTAAACAAATAATCAGCCTGTATGTACGTGCGGATTGGTGATCATTTCTATATATTTTAATTGTTAAAAAAATATATGCTTTAAAATATATATACTATATTCTGATCAATAAATAAAATATGCCACATTCTACATCTACATGTACCCGACAGTCGCTTACATCATCCAATATTTTACAATATTGCATGTGACAGATTATCTGTGCATGACACGACGTCATCGTGTTTCAGTTTTTTATTTATTGTATTTATTTTATATCATATATCTCTCTAGTGGAGAGCTCGGGAAGTTTTTTTTGCATAATTGTAAGCTTTCTATCACCAAAGAGTTTTACGCTTTTTTGACAAATACCTTTTTCAATTTAGTTTGTTTTGTTGCTCATGCTCATGGATCAGTTTCTTTTTTATTTTAATTACAATATAATACGACAGGATAACCGAGTGTTTGGAATGTCAGTTATCAAATATAAGAAACCTGGATACCAATAGTTTTTGCCCGGCATATAATTAAGTTGTAGATTTTTTTATATCATATAACCTAACGAAACTAAATATGTTTTAAATTAGTTAGTTGTATATATTTTATTGACGTCGTTACTTTACATTACTCTATCGTTTGGTTAATTGTCATTTTACAATAGTTGCTATAGGCCATGCTTTTCGTATTCTTTACGTTTGCACAGTTTTCTGTACTTTTTAATTCTTTCATTAGATTATATCTGGTTTTTTAATATTTTTTTAGTAATTCAGCTAACTAACAAATTTAACATTATTCAATGTAGCAATACATTATTGCTGTAGTGATAATGGAGTAGTTATAAAAGTGACAAATGAATTTTGATTAACTAGCAATAAAATAAATACATGCGAAATTGTGACAAGAAAAAAAATAATCATGTGTATCGAACTAAAATAAATTTCAAACCACAACAACGTTAAAAAGAAATTTGTTTGAACCTTAATTTAAAGCTGGTAATGTAAAAAACGCAGTAATTGTCCAATGCAAAGCTTTGAAACTAGATGCAGATTCCTGCGATTATAAAATCGTATTTTGAATAAATTACGATAGAAAAAAATAAGAAGACAAAAACGTTTAATTTATTAAAAAGAGTTCTAAATAATCTGTAATTGGCGCGGTGTTGGTGTGCATGCTTACCGTGAGTTCACACTGTTGGAAACATTCACATGAAACATGTCATCTCAGCTTTTTTTATAGAGAAAGAGTGAGATAACAGCATGTATTATGTGACGTTTTCAGCAGTGTGACTTACGGCGCTAACAATACGCCGTCCGTGGCCGTTGTAGACCATAGACGCTTATTATACCCATAGAGTTGTTCCCTTCTAGAATCAGCTCACTTCTATATTTACAACAGATTAAAATATAATAGAGCTAAATACAGCCACATAGTTTCATGAAGTTTATATGGAAGAATTTTTTTGTTGCAATCATGAAAATTTAGGGGAAATTTTAATATGTATTTCTAGCGAACTTATGAATGATTGCAAAATATTTTCAGTTTTATCTTGTAATAAAAAATGAAAACCTTGATAGGGACCAAAAACAAAAATTATTGAAACCTAATTTGTATGTTGTGTAATGATAAAATTTTATCTTGAAAATTCAACTCATATTTGGAATAAACTAGTTTCAACTAGTCCAAAGAATATACTAACTTCATGAAATTACTCTCCTTGTACGGCAGATTTGTGTGACAATTTACTAGTACCGTCCATTTGGCAACATCATATTGGCGAAGTATGCGCCAGGCATGACTTTTACACCCATTTTTATTAACAAATCAATTAATCACCCGTTCAAAACATTACTAAGTTAGGATCGTTAGTTCATGCAAATTATCAACACGATGACACAAGGGTACATGGCAAATAAATCGGCCGTACTATGCACGCTCCGCTCGCCGGCCGCCGCGGGCCGTCGTGGGCCGAGCAAGGGCCATCCTTATTCACCGTCCAGTGCTTACATTCGACGGCGACGGCGCGCGCCAAGGCGACGACGAGGAGGCGGCCTTCCACGGCAAGCTGCCGCCCGGCATCCTGCCCCACGGCCTGCCCACCGTCAAGGAGGTGCAGCCCGCCGTCACCGATGCGCCGCAGGAGAAGAAAGAGGAAGAAGAGAAGAAAGGTCAGTCACCATACAAAGACCTGTATCATTTAAAACTTGTTAGGTTTGTGTGGTTTTATTCAAATTTTTCATATAAATTAGTAAGCAAGGACACAAAACACTCCCTATAAAAAACCTGTTAACTACGTCAGTATTACATTTTACTATTAACTGATAAAGAAATAAAAAATGTTAATGGCAAAGGAACGCACGCCCGATGAGCCAATTGAGGCCAAACGATTCTAAAACTCACTGCAGCGTAGGTCAAGGTTACTGGAGTCCACTGGATAAGGGCGGCTAGGTACCGATTCATGTGGGATGTCTGTATCCACTCGAGGTATGGACGTGGATTGATAGACGATGATGTTTTCAGTGCGCGAGCTGAGCACGGACGAGAAGCAGACGATCATGCTATCGGCGGAGTTCCAAAAGTTTATGAACCGCGCAGGGCGCGTCATCGAGCGCGCGCTGGCCGAGTCCGTCGACATCTGCACCGACTACACCGGCGGCGGCGACGCGCAGGACGCACAGTTAGTCGTCACACTTTTTGTTTTGTATACTGTAATACATCTGATTCTAATTGTCATCAGTTCTCATCATATGTAAAGTAATAGAGGGAGGTCAATGTCACTGAAACATCAATAGCGAAACGGTTAAGGGTACGGACTGCGAATATTGTATGTGGGGTCGAATCCGTGAGTACTTTTTCTAATTCAAAAAAAAAATTGAAAATCCCTGTCGTGAAGCTGAAGAATGTTTGTGAAAGTTTTAAGATGTATTAAAATACTAAAATTAATTCGCCGTCGAAGAATAAGCCACTGTTCGACAAACTCAAAACCATTTGACGAGTCGTGAATAATATGTTACAGTTTTTACAGCTGTAGGGCTCTAGTGTAAGAAAGTCTTTTTATATGATGTGCAAAAGGGAAATTTTATTTATAAATCAGATAATATGGAACTTATTGTTTTATCCTATTTACTGGTACGATGATCGTCTCGTGTCCGTAGGGACGACAAGTCGGACGCTCGCCTATCGTTAGTGCGCACGTTCTACGACGAGCGGTGGTCGCGCGGGCGCTGCGTGACCTGCCTGGACTGGTCGGGCGCGCACCCCGAGCTGCTGCTGACCTCCTACCACAACAGTGACGACGCCCCGCACGACCCCGACGGCGTCTGCCTCGTCTGGAACACCAAGTTCAAGAAGACCACGCCGGAGGACATCTTCCACTGCCAGTCGCCCGTCATGAGCGCCACGTTTGCTAGGTGAGCCAAGTGACCATTTATCAACATGTGTAAAAAAAGCATTTCCGTATTTTTATGTTAAATATGAGCTAAATGTAAAAATATATCTATAAAAGTATACTATTAAGTAAGTAAGTAAGTAATATTTAGGTGTAACCTTCTTTGTAATTTTCCCTAGGTCATCATGGTAAATGTTCAGTTGTGCTGGCTATTAAGTATCAAAGATTTTGAAAAAAAAAATTCGTCCCGATTCCTAAATGTGCCTCTTTAAAACAGGTTTAATCAAAAACCCTTGTCACCAGGTTCCACCCGAACCTGATCCTCGGCGGCACATACTCCGGCCAGATCGTGCTGTGGGACAACCGCGTGCAGAAAAGGACGCCCATACAGCGCACCCCGCTCTCCTCGCTCGCTCACACGGTACACTTACTACATTATAACATATAGCCTTTAAAGCAATGCAAGGAATAGGGTCGCTAGGCACCTGCGTTCCAGTATTTAGTACCTATTTTATATCGTCTACGTTTAAGACAGATAACATGTACAAGATACATTTGTTTTCCCAGCACCCGGTATACTGCCTATCGGTGGTGGGCAGCCAGAACGCGCACAACCTGATCTCCGTGTCGACGGACGGGCGCATGTGCTCGTGGTCGCTGGACATGCTGTCGCAGCCGCAGGAGACGCTGGCGCTGCACCGCCAGAGCAAGGCGGTCGCCGTCAGCGCCATGGCCTTCCCCCACGGCGACGTCAACAACTTTGTGCTCGGCAGTGAAGACGGGAACATATACACAGGTCAATTTAAAGTTGGTCAACAAACTCGAAACCACTTAATTACTACTTAGACAGAGTTTCTACTTTACAACTTAAGCACACAACGTTTTGTGTTGAGTGCACAAATGACAGTGGTAGGTTCCACTTACCTTGCAGGCCTCACGTAAGCGCCTCCGTACCCTAGGTGATATCTAGTTGAGTTATAGTTTATTTTTTATCACAGTATTTACTTATTTGTTATTGGGTAAAATATTTATTTTATCGTATCTATATAAGTCCAAATAGAATTGAGTCAAAAATTTAAGTGATAATCATTACATGTTCGTGACATAGTATTGTCTGTGTGCATGCGCAGGTTGCCGTCACGGGCAGCGCACGGGCGTGAGCGAGTGCGTGGAGGCGCACGCGGGCCCGGTGACGGCGGTGTCGTGCCACGCGGTGCCCGGCGCGCTCGACCTCGGCCACCTCTATCTCACCTCCTCCATGGACTGGAGTGTCAAGCTCTGGAGTCTCAAGGTACACGCCCAAAAACGCACAACGTCATCCACTGACAACGACACAACAGTAGCAGGAGATTAAGACAAGGTATCTTGAACCCACCCAGATCTGGTCAAAGTTGGGCGAAGCCGTCATAGGACTGATCTTTATGGCGATGTATAAAGGTCTCTTTACACACTTATTAGGTTTCAAAACGAAGTCTAAACTATATAAAATCGGAAAACATTGATATATGTATTTTATTGCAGGAGAACAAGGCGCTGTACTCGTTCGAGGACAGCGGCGACTACGTGTCGGACGTGCGCTGGTCGCCCACGCACCCCGCGCTCTTCGCCGCCGCCGACGCCGCCGGCCGCCTCGACCTCTGGAACCTCAACAGGGACACCGAGGTGACCGCAACATATACACATATCTTCTCATGTAAAAAATCTGTCATGTTGTTTGTCCGCGATAAACTACGAAAATACTAAATAGATCATGATGAAATTTGGTCACTATGTGTAATTTGGTTCAACTTAAAAAATAGGATAGTTTTTATCCCGATTATTGACCTAAATATTTGTTATTGCAAATTAAATGTTTTAATTGTTTAAAAGTTCCATAAGTTTGTAATAGGTGGCGTTGTAAGTTAGTTTATTGATACAACATTTCAATATATTTTGTCATCGAGGCTGTCACTCGTCACGCGCGTTTTCTTGGCTATAGATAATTAGGCTACCCGTGGTAATCCGGGCGGGTCACTAGTAACATATACAAAAAGTACAAATATTTCTTAAGTATAATTTTAGTTAAATTAAGCTATTGGTTTTCCAAAACTTACAAAATAATATAGTTATATAAGTCGTATATAAAAGTCTTAATGAATCACCTTCTTATCGTTCACCCCTCGGACAATACTTAAAACTAGATGTTTGCATACACACAGGTGCCGATAGCGTCTGTCCAGGCGGAGGGCGGCGCGGCGTTCAACCGCGTGTCGTGGACGCCGTCCGGCACGCACGTCGTGGTCGGAGACGACGCCGGCAAGATATGGGTCTACGAACTGGCCGAGGTGAGCCTTAAACCTCTCTGCACTTCCTGGTCCATCATTAGACATTACACCACTGTTGGACATGGGCCACCCCCAAGGATTGCTAGAAACGTTGCCGTCCATGATTATTTCCTAAAATGTTTTTTTTTATAAAACTTAAAAATTGCAGCAAGTAGCGCAGCCCCGGCACGACGAGTGGAGCAAGCTGATGATGACGCTGCAGGAGCTGCGCAACAACCAGGCGGACGAGGACACGGAGCGGCTCGGGCTGGCGGCCAGCGGCCCGCCCTCGCTCACCAGCCTCACCTCGCTCGCGAGCAACCCGCTCAGGTGACCGCTAGCGCACGCAGGCTCAGCACCGGCGTAAAGTACAAGTTATACTTCTACGTTGTCATTGGTGACAGATTTCTAGAGAACCAGAACCATCTAACCACCTTTTCCTACATAAAATCTAGATGTGATCACCAAAAATCAATTGAACTGCAAAAATCAAAAATCTACCTGACGCCAGCTCGCCTTATATATGAAATATTAGATTATCGGAATAATTTACTTATAATTTTTAATATTCCTTTTAACCATGCACAAACAAGTTGTAAACTTGGTTGGACATGGTTCACGACAATCGTCAAAGTCGAATGGCAGAATTCGAACCCACGACCATGTTGTGCATGTTTCACGGACCGCACCCTTAGCCATTGGGCACAATACACAATTCTATTTTAACACATGATTGATCATGTGTTAAAAACTAATATTTTGTTTGTATTTTTCCCGGGGAGGGTTGGCGTCAGGCAACCGGCCGGCCGCAAGAACCTATTACAGTGTGAACTGCGGTCGCACTGTGCCGACCACACATAACGCGGGGAAAGAGAGATTACGATCAAGAACAAAGAACCTAACCTAACAAGCTGGTGATCCAGGGGAGGATCAGGAGGTCTTGCATTAATAATGGTCCAATTTCATGTCTAATTATTACAC
>DWTW01001149.1:0-13381 GCA_018246275.1 Papilio slateri | reverse complement strand
CATACAGGTGTCACCGCACGGGATTTTCGGCGGCGAGCTACCATTGTCCTCCAGAGTCGAGTTGGACGCGAAAAGAGCGCCAAGAAGATCGGCCTTCTCTTTTGAGGTATGAGCCAACGAGTCATCCCCCCTTTCGTTATATGGCATATATTACTTACCATTAACCCATTAGACTGCATATTGAAAAAGATTCAAAGGGAACTCGATTCATACCGCCACTTACCTGAAAAAGAAAAACAAAATGAATGAGTTAAAACATGACTGTACGTGACGAAAAGAAAGAAAAATAGCATATGTTCGTTATCGACGTTATCGCGGTTCGCAGCGCAGCGGATAAGGGATCGCTTGTGTTTAGCGAAGGAAAACATTATCGGTTGTTTACGTTGGGTTGCTTTGTACGTCGAGATCGGCTACCGCATGTTCACTTGCATTTGAGTTTTTAATATGTTAACCATGTAATAAAGACCTTTTTTGGGCTTTTACAACAGATGTGAAACTTTTAACAGCGATAAGTTGACATTTAAATTCCGGTAACAATGTGTGCTTTTTTAATGTACAAGTATGTTTTTATCATAACATTATTAACTCATTTCCAAAATCTGATTACTTGTTAAGTTTATGCAGCACACTGTTTCAATAAGAATTATGGAAATAATCTATAATTATCAACGTATACACATATTTCTTTGTATTGGACAAAATTTGTGTGCCTTACTTAATTGCAGTGACTTCGTTCTTTGTTTGTTTTGCCGACCGATTGTGTACTTAGTCAGTTTATAATCGGACTAGGCGTAATATAAACTATGAACTGAACGTGTCATTCACAATTTGACGTGTTATTTCTCGACTGTTTATAAACTATTGAAATTAAATGGTCAAATTGTGAAATAATACTTTGGTTACGTTGTTACGTTAAAGTTTCAGTTAGAATGGAAGATAAGATGGATATAGGATAGGTTCTTTAGGTTGGACATGATAGTTATTCATGATAATAATATGAAAAGAAATTTATCAAAGAAAAAATAGGTTTGTTGCGTTTGACACGTGTCAAATTGTGAATTATTCGTTCAGTTCTCGATTTTCTGACAGTTTATAATATGTCTAGTCCGATTATAAACTGACGAAGTTGACTACGTCATATTACTTCGATTATTCTATCGATGACATAAATAAACATATTATGTAGCTTTGGTCACATAATATTAGGTTAGTTGCTCGCTTTTTGACGTTATTTACTCGTTTTTACGAACTATAAGTAATATTTATGTTCTTATTCAAAACATTATACTTAAAACATACGGTACATTTCAAGATCCGCTTCCGTACATCGCTCCATCGCGACCTTGTAAACTGGCAGATTTGGTATATCGCGGATTGATAAGTAATGACTTAATGAATAACATAGAGATACGTTTGGGAAATAAAACAACAACTATTATCTTTGTCAAATACATATAGTAACAGATAAATAAATTAAATTATTTTATATCTTGCACAGGAGTTGGTATAAATTTATTTTTCATACTTCTCTTCTATCTTCCACTTTGAAGATATACAGAAATGTTCCATATTTATGACAAAACTGGTACAGAAAACACAATGAGCATATTGAAAAATAATATTTCGACAAACAAAATCTTGAATGAAAATTAAATTCAACATAATTGCCACTCTAACAAAAAGAAGATGAGTTTGTTTTACCCTGAAAATGACACGGTGTGAACCTATCGTCGTGCACCGGAATCTAAGCAGACTCAAAAACAAACATTTGTGCCTTTTTAAAATACAAAATGCTTTGCCTCGGCTGAAAACCGAATGCAGAACCCGTGACATTAAACTTTGGTAATCAAGGGTTTAAAGTAACTTTGGTAAATACATACCATTTCAAATAATTGAGTGAAATTCCATTATCGGCTGTTGGTATCTAAAAGCGGTGTTTCAATACAATTATATTTAATTCCCACTGTCATTAACCCTAATAAGGTTTAAATTATTTACCGACTTCATTGTAGAGTTTTTAACTGGGCATTGAGTACAACTTGTCTTCGAATTTCTATTGATTTATTTAATTCAAAAAGATGAATGTCTTTGAAGTGTCTTGTAGCCTAAAAAAGTATTTTCAAGATATTCTTTATATAAATATTCACAATACGTATTTTATTACTTGTATAATAATATTATATTGCTGCTAATTATATAATGCCACTAAATAACTACTAATTGTCGAAGAAGATTTGTATAAATGGTGCCCAGGGAACCTAAAATGAACTCTAATCTTCTTAACTAAAATGTTACTTTAAGTGATTTTATTTATCTCTCTCTCTCTCTTTTGTTCTTTCCAATTAATAAAAGAACTGTCTTTCTCGCTCTCTGTTTACCACCTTCCGTAGCGTATTCATCTCATTGTCTTACAAATTAACCAGAATACAAAGTTCCACTTCTATCGCGTGTGAACTCTCTCTTTCTCTCTTTTTATTTTAATTGTTAAGTGCTTTATAATCAGTTTAATATGTTTAATTCAATATGCCTACTTAAACCTGAATCAAATCAGAATCTAATTTCATGATTGATTTGACTAATTTAGTTTTTGATTAGTTCACTTCAATTCTGCAAATCCCCAGTCTGTCGAACAAAGTAATAAGAACAATTTGTAAATTATTACATTGAAAAGGTCAAACAGCGTCAAAGTAATTTATATAATTCGGATAATCAAATTTTTCGACAGCTATTACATGCAATAATGAAATACATATATTTTTCTAACTGGTGCCCCCGACTTTGTCTGGCTAGACTAATCACTATGAGCCTGATTTTTTTTAAGGATTTCATCCGTTCACGACTTTCTCCTCACCCAAACACTTTCCTACAGCCGGCGGATGTTTACGAGTAGCTGTGGCCACGTCATATCATGAACCGCTTGCTTCCATGCTGCCTTCCTTCCTGCAATTCCATTGATGTCATATTTGTTCAATCCACGATTATTTTCTGTTAAATAGCGTCATAAGACGCTTTTAGTAACTACTAAATATCGGGATTTGATGTTATTTATCAGTTATCCTAATCTAAACCTACTAATATAATAAATCTGAAAAGCTTATTTGTTTGCACGCACTAATCTCAGGAACTACCAATCGGATTTGAAAGATTCTTTTTGCATTTGACAGACCAATTATTATGGACCCTTAGGAGGCGAGCACAAATCACCGAGCACAGGTAGTCCTAGCATATTATTTAATTTTCGGTTTGCTGTTTTCACTTTCGGGATATTATAATAATAACCTTCGAAAACTTTATCAAATGATCGCTGTAACACTCAAGCGTTTTCTCTCTTCGTTCTTGATCGCCCTTGTAACTCTTAATTTACTCAGGTGTTTCAGCGCCGTTCAACAGATGTAGTTAAACAAAGAAGAAAAACCTAACATAATATGTAAACTAAACTATGTATTTTAATCGACTTAGCAAATGACAGCAACCTTACTAATGCACTTTAATCTATGAGATAAACAGAGGTAGAAATCTCTTTCCGCTTTTCAGACCCGAAACCAAAAATTTATCAAAACAACAAATTTCAATAACGCCTTTGCTTCGGCACGAAATCGAGCACCGAGCCCGTAAAGTAACCTTTTGGTACTCAACAAATTTGACAATATTAATTTATATCGACATTATCTACTATATTTATATATCTATATGAAAAAACAATTGCCGTTCGTTAGTCTCGCTGAATCACAAAAACGACTTAAACGATTTGGACAATTCTTTTCTTTTTTTTTATATTAATCCCTCACGGTAATTTTGTGTGAAATTTTCGGATTATGCAATACTTTTGAATACTTACGTCAGGTGGCGTTCGTGGCGGACCTATAGTATGACAACTGCGCGCGCATCCATATCACTGAAAAACATTTCGTACTGTTTTTTGATATTGTCATTATTTGTTTCATATTTGAAATCTTTTTATCATATTCAATGAAGGGAATCGAACCGAGTGCAACCCATCCAGCAACTTAACGACTTAACTTACTTCACAAAATGAATTTATGTATTAATTTTGCGAAGTCAGTTTGTTTGTGAATAATTCTAAGGCGAAACGAAGCCTGCCAGATATCAAGTTTATATAAACCGATAAGTAAACACTCAATGGTTGTTATTTAAGTAAATTGTCCGTTACTTCAATAAACTTGCGACCTTGACATAAAAACGTCGTGCTTTCCTAACCACTGGAGTATCATTAAAAAGTCATCATTTGTGAATTACCGTCAGTATTATTTTCATATAATATGAATACAAATCGACGAGGCGTTGGTGTTTTCTGATAATGAGAGAAAGCAACAAGTCACGTAAATGTATGAAACACTTATATGAAAGTGATCAACATACAATCTTAGCGATTTAACGTTCACATATAGCTTTATTGTATGGTATATTAGAAAATATATTAGGAGTGAATAGGTTTGTACTAAGCTTATTTATTTTGTTTTAAGAATGTTTCTCGATTTGTGATCTAGCATGATTTTGGATAGACAAAGTCCACTGTAAATTTATGTTTTATGAAAAAAAAGCAATTGAAGCAATTAATGTTAAAATGTTTACTTTAGCTAAACATTACATAAATAAGTAAAATTACTATTAAGAAATGAATGCAATTACCTAAAACAGCACAAAATACGTGTTGAAGTTTTATATATGTACAAATAAGATGTTGCTGAAGACACTGACGCCAAAGTTTACATTTTAGCTATTAAATACAAACAAATCTAAATAAATATTTGATACGGACAAACTCGCTGGCAATAGTTAGTATGTGAAAAAGGCTACCTCAATGAAAAATAGATGTTCTACTCAATCAAAGATATTTTACCTTGAAACTAAGTTTGATTTGATCCAAGTACGTTCGACAACACGTATTTCTAATTAGTTCTCCATTACACGGGTAATTTGATTTTATAATATGATAAATATTAAACAACCTTTATTAAGCACTTAACGATTTCTGATAAACGGAATCAAGGTTTTCATAACAAATGTAAATATTGGCTTCGCGAAGAGTGTACAATGTTAGAAATATTTGCGTACTTAAAATCAAGTGATCGATAATTTTTGGAGTACGTAATGAGTTACGCAACGTATGAATAAGAGCCATTAAGTTTAAATTGAGGACTACATTTTTTATAGGATACGGAGGAAAACGAGCAGCGAGTCGTCTAATGTTAACCGACGCACATGAACATCTACAACACTAGAGGAAGACGGCCTTTAAAGAAGAAATATACTCTCTTCTTGAGGGACCCCAGTCGTATTGTTTTGGGGATACCGCTAGATCATTCCCCAACGCTGTTGTGGCGAGGAGGAGGCAAGGAGTTACCCGAAAACCGTACAGTTGTAGAATGCCAAACATCAAGATGGTGTGAGAAAATAAGTCACACGGCGTTGAACACAATAAAACTATATGTTCAGATTGTTCCAAGACAAGTGGTTGATAATAATTTTGCCAATGACGCTGTACACGTTCTACAAACTTCGTTGTCAATCAACTTTCGTTAGCGGTGCTCCCTAAGACATGTCAATTACTTTTACATAGACTTACTGCATAGAGGTTGTCAAGACATCTGCAAATCTTGTTTAATGTCGATCTTAATCCAAAAAATAAATAAAAAAACGAGGCATAAATGACTTTGTTACGAGAGAAGAGAAATATCAAGTTATATATGACTTCAAAATAAATTTTACGCCAGTCGTTAAGTTTGTTTATTTTTATTACATCAAATATGGTATCTTTTCACACTAACTATAAAGTTTATAATAAGACGGGAGTGAAAGAGTAATTAGTTTCACAGGCCAGGTGAGTGCTCTCATAAATTTTAGTCGCTTGTAAACGTACCGCTCACCTACGTCGAACTTACACGCGCCGTGTATATCGTTACTGAATCGTCCTAGGTAACCGCTGAACGACTTTTAATAGTCTCATAAGGATTTTTTATTACTTATTCTTATCATTTCTGTAAATATTACGATGGTGATATACAAAACAATTGCCAAACACATATAATATTAAATTAGTACATAAACAAACGTACTTACTATAATTTTCTTTTAATTTGTAATGAAAGAACAATCAGTTCACGTATATTACCCATCTTGTAAGAAAAAACAAGAGGTGGAAGATTATTTTCTTTTAGGAATATGTCGATTTTTTGATATATGGGAGTTTTTGTTTTAAAAAAATCCAGTGTCTCATAATATGGGAATTGGGCTCAGTTAAATGTTGATAGTGGTTGTTTTGGTCTGTGCCAATGTTGAAATCAGATTAACTATATTCTTCATTGGAACAGGAAAAGAAAGAAAAAGAAGAAAACGACCATTTGAACGTTCGAGTCATCTAAATAAATTACATAATAAATGAAAATATGAGCCAAGTGCTATGATTGGGTACGAGATACTTCGCAACGGGTCGTAATAATGTCAGCGGCGGGTTAGATATTAACATATGCACGAGATGTTTATTATAATACTCGTAAGATGGCGTAAGGTTCCGTAAACGTAGCCGACGAAATGTCGCTCCCAGGAGAGGCTTCCAAAGGTCACGCTCTGATAGAAATTATGCCAATATTCAAAACTTTACAACTAAATTATAATTTTAGTTAGTAGCCTCATTACTGTTGCACACATGTAAAGTAATAAATGTAAACGAAATACTATTATATATAATGGATAAATTAATAAACGAATGTACGATATAAAATATGTAAACAAATAAAGGTTCAACACAATGACCTTACCAGTGGGTATGTAGTGACATGTGATATTAGATACGTAAATGAAAAGTTCAGTTGAAGGTTCATTATCATAGCAAAACACAAATCAGGAACATATACATATTAACATATAAGATAATTAGGTAAATACACGATAACATAAAATGGGTAATATTATCAAAGCTGTTTTCTTTATACAACCTAACTATTGGCATTTTACAATTACCTAATAACGTTACTATTATATATATCAACGCGTTAATGGACTTACGTTTAAGATAGTACGTAAATAGATCCAACTAAAAATATATTACACCAAAATAATATCGAAGAATTAGAAGAATATTGAGTAAATTATTAAAAAAAATGATAAAGAGTAAAATTAATGAGCATTACCATCCTTCGAACAGAAACCAGACGATATAGTTTACACAGTAATTAATAGACGATATTTCAACAAGCGGCGACGTAGGCGGACGGCTGAAAGGGTGATTACAGATAATTATAAAGATAACAGCGCAGGAAACTGATACCAAAATGACAGGGGATATATTCAATACGAGGAATGGTTATATAAATATTTTAACTTCAAGATTATCCTCAATTATATTCTTGATAAATAATATCAGTTCTTTAACATCGCAACTATTAACATAAGGAAGTATAAATAAGTATTTTAATACCATGTTAGATAATTTTTGGAGTTAAAGAAAATATTCAAATTATTGTCAATTACAAAATTAAAAATAATGTAACATCTATATTAATAATAGAAATAAAAAAGATTTGATTGTTTGTTTGTTTGTTCCTGATAACGTTACAACAGCAACTGCAGGGATAGGCTGGTTGGACCACGAAACGGTACGTTAGAAGTACCTATTAGACAGTTTACAACACTTCGTAGTATTCGGCGTGATCGGTACACGTTCTCTTTTTTGATTTGCGGATGGGTAACAGTAACGCTTGCTCTATGCTGCCTTCTGATTAAGTATAAATAATTTACCAATTTCAATAAAGTTATATCAATTATAGTTTTAATTAAGAAAGCCTAGCCTTAAGGTGCCTTCTGTAATAAGTAATACAATACATTTGAATCCAATATGCAAATACTGACGTAAACATTCTCGTAGCAAAAACGTTTTTAAATGATTTTTTCTTCTTAGTAAAAGTTGTTAACACAAATTACTAACATATAAAAAGAAACAGTAACTTGTTATTACTTTCATAGAAATTTCCAAAGTTAATTATTAACAAAATAATAAACATGTAAGTCTCGTATCATTGTGATTAAATGTTTTCAGAAACTGTTATTTAACGCAAGGTCAAATGTGTTAACGATGGCAATCATGCCAATATGCAAAAAAATACAATAAAAGTAGAAATCAAACAGGTTTCTGATGACCAGTGCAATTTGCATTTAAAATCTTCCTTATCGATTAATAAGAGATCTAAATTCAAAGAAACATTAGATTTCGAAAGAGAAATAAAAACAAAATGTTGCAAAGTAAATGGCAGTGTTGGTTTTAAACATCCTAGGCGGATATGCTGCTTTAACAAGCTTGATTACACAATGAAAAATCATAATCAGTGTACAATTAACCAGAGATGGTATCTGCCTAAATGGCCTCCGTGCAAGGAAGGTACCTACCACGAGTGAATGTAAGAATACTGGTACAGACACCAATAAATAAGATCATCTTAACTGACTCAACTATGTGCTCAAGTTCGTATGCAGAAAGCGATGATCGGTTTCTCTCCTTTAGCCTCTGTCTAAGATATGCTCCAATCTGCCGGGGAAATACTTTATTTTATAAATATTTATTTATTTATTTTCTGTTTTGTGTCACACGATTATATTTATCATCAACACACTCATATTACCTTGACCTATATGTATGCATGTATCTGTCTGTCTTGTCTATCAAAGCAGCGGAATCCTTCGACGTAAATTTTACGGTATTTTTGATATTAATTTATGACAAGACAATAATTTCATTAACTTTAGCCTAATGTGAATAACTGAGATTATCAGGACAAAAAAAATCATTTTAACATTTAAAGTAACGCCACCTAATTAAAAATTAAAAGAAACTTATTGAATCAAGGCTTTCAGTTTTACTTTTGTGAAATATTAGTATATTTACTTTATCAAACATATTTTTATGTTCATAAAATATATTACAGATAATTTAAACACGTCGATGACACAGTGAAGAAGGACGATATGAAGAGTACCCATAACCATGTTCATCTGCATGCATTTATAGATCTATAGATGTACAACAAGCAAGTGAGTCTGTAAATCACAAGCGTGAGAGTATTTTTATTTTAGTTAGAGATTCACAGCATTGTCACACATGACATTGGTATTCCGGAAATAACCCCGAGCAAACAAACAGGAAAATCTTATACATTCCGTACGTTCAATCTATTTATTTCTCCGGGGAATCCCGGACACTCTGAGACCCGTACCACTATAAGCAATTGTACAAAAATAACACAGGAAAGTACATAGTAGTAAGGAATAACCTCGTGGCTTAACTTATTAGGGGAGTTAGCAGAAATAAGATTATTTAAAGAAAACAATGAGCCAACATTAAAGGAAGAGGAAAATATATTTCTTCTGTGCGTGTACCGCATGGATCGCTGGGACGATTTTGATGATATTTTTTGGTGTGTGTTGAGTGAGTCCCGGGAGGGTTTAGATTCACAATTGGTAGACAATTGAACACGGTAGGTGACGTTGCCATCGGGTTCCAGATTATTTTTATTTTTATGACAAAAAAAAATGCTGAATCCGCTAATAGCACGCAAGACAACGTCTGCTGAGTCCTCTGGTATAGGTGTTAAATAAAGATATATTACACTAGCCGCCAATGCATGGCCGATGCAATTCAGCCGAATGTCGGGACAAATTAAACATGCGTTGCCAGTCTTCATTAAATATAAAGAGAAGGGGAGTAGGTAAAAAAATAAAAAAAAGATATGGGGATGAAAAGAGAATGAGCCCTACGGTACCTCACTCTTCAGTGGGAACAGAGAAGTATAGCGACCTCTATCTACGTCACGCTGGTATTCCGAGAGGTCACGGTACATGGTCGAGCCTGCCCATTTATGCAATACTCGTAGCTGCCCCTGCCACTGGGTCTCTGGTGGCATCTCATCATCATCATCGTGAATTTAGACTGCATAAGCTTTCTTCTACTACGCCTATGCTATTTACATATGCAGTCGTTAAACCTTATTAATATTTCTATAAAAAACGAGCCGGAACGAATCGATAAATCAATATAATATCGGTATTAACCTCTACAAGTTCATTTTGTTATTGAAGCGCTGCCAAAGGATAACTATTATTGGATGTGCAATCAGAGAATAACAACCATGGAAAAACGCAGTCACATAGGTATACAGTGTATTAATATTTTATTTCACGGAGACGTGCAAATTGCACTTGTAGTTGTGATTGTACATGAAGTATGGACGATAAATGCAACGATAAATGACTTCTAGTAATGCGTGCGCACTCGAATATGGCCACCGATGGAGTTCTAATGGCTACTAATTACACATAATCCTGTCTTGTTCCCATAGGAAGATAAAAACATCTCGTCGAAGACTCCGAAGAAAAAAGCGATAACAACTTCTATCTTTACCTATTCTAGTTATGTTAAGGATTTAAGTGTTTAAGCATAATAATTCAGAAACCCGGACAATTCAAAGTGATTCAAAGAAAGCCTTTTGTAATCTAACAGTAAGTCGGTTATTTTTTTATTATTTCATCGGTGCGATTAAAAACGTATGAGGCTTGAAATAAACGGCATTCAGATGTGGGTATTGTATGTACTTATACTACGATTTCTCATGAAGCAGAGAATGATGTTTGTTATTTCATTTATTCTTTTGATATACTGACCGTAGCCTAGCGCAAAGATACGTATTACATTCGCAAAAGATAACAGTCATACTGAACGTGTTATTCTAAATATATTCTTTAATATAAAATTTAAAAAGTTCCATTGGACATGTCGCCTCCACATCCGTGTCACAGAATGGAAAAGCATTCAGTAACCGGTCTTAATATAAATCCAGTAATATCTATTCTTATTTATTCAAAAGACATAAAAATAGAAGAAACGGTAAAATAATAAGGAAATTATTTCTCTAATAATGTGTAAAGATTTAAGTTAAGTTAGTAATATACAATTGCTCTGGTCTTTCCCTCAGTCCACAGGAACACAATGTCTTAATGTTCAAGCCTATCGTTGGCATTAACAAGCCGAGATTTTAACACACACCAACGACACCAACCCCTCACTTATTGTGACTTAAACGTGATAAACAGTAATCAAAATACATAGTCATTTACAATGTAAACACAATCATAATGTAATGTCAACATTTACACAAACATTACGGGCATACTACAAACAGTTACATGTGGCCGAGATGAAGTACAAATAAATAAAAGCGTTCCAAAAACGCACGATTGTAAAGATCGTGCTGCCCGGCTCGGGTAACGGTAAAACGAAAGGAATGCAGCAACAGGTGAGTCTATCATCAATTCAAGAGACGTTCTATGTAAAACATTCTGCGATGCGACCCGCTCTGCCACCGCGGACATCTTGTTTGCCGCTCGTTTTGGCGGGAAAGTTTGAAACGTCAATATGTCCACAGATTGAAAATTTTTATAGATAAATGTAGTTTAATAAATAAAACATTAAATAAACTGCTTGAAAACAGGCGGTAATTTAGAACTAGTTTGTGAACGCCGTAGTATGTCAAAAGATTAGGACAAAAATATCTGACATTACTTTGTACAGTAATATATGTATAAACCTATTTTTGAGCTATGATATTTATAATTGAATAACTCAATATAATGTTGTCTGCTATGGCAATATTTCGCATTTTGATGCTTAATAAGTCAAACGGATTTCTAAGTCAATTTAATTTCTGTAGCAAAAAAATATATAATATTTTTAGTTAATCATTTAGATATGAAAGAGATTTAGTAAATGTTAATTGATCGTTCTAGTTCATAAATTTTGTCAGAAAAATTCAACACCAAAAACGTTTGTCACATAGATTTATATAGAAAAAAGGTTACGGAGAAGGGAAGAGAGGTAGTATATAATTCTCTTGACTCGTTATGTAAAAAACAGAAGAATTGTTTTCTATTCTTGATAGTATTATTTATTTCATAGTCACCGAAAGCGGCCGCGTAGCCTTATCAAGTTATCAAAATAATTTTCTTTTATAAATAAAATGCCTTGTTGCTGAGTACCGTTGAGGACATGTGAGAGTTATTTAAAAAAAAACCGACTGGCTCGATGATTACGACTGACGTCCTACTTATGACACTCCGGGAAAGAATACGAATCTAATGACACCTCATTCTTCGAAATAGGTTCAGTTTAGGCTACAGGTAACAATGGAAGACTCATGCAAACGTGTGAAAAACGTTACCTTCCTTCTGGGTCAGTCGGATAAAACAAAAACAAAAGTTGAATTTGATACATACTAAAATTAAAAGGTAAACGTGTAAAATGTTTTACAAACAGTAATCGTGACTCAATCGCAAAATTTACTCAAAAACCATGAACATTACAATAAATATCATTAAATAGCCACATCTTAGGGGTGATTACGTTGGTGACAGCATGCGTATTATAAAAAAAAAACATGAATTTCGAAATTTTATTATTTACTATTGCGTATTTTTAAATACGATTTTTTAACTCAATTTATAAGCATTATTCTAAGATGTCCTAAAGGTCGGTCGAAAGATTAGTCAGGTCAGTGGCGGTAAACCGACTAATTTGGAAAAGAAATTCCTCTTGTCTTTAATTTATTTTATTAGATTTAAAGTTATCGTAAAAATATAATAATATTTCAAACTTAAATCTTTCCATCATGTGTTTATCGAATCGATAAGGATTTATTTACTTTTATTAAAATTTTATCTTGTTTTCAATACTAT
The DNA here is from genome assembly GCA_018246275.1 of Papilio slateri. NCBI lineage: Eukaryota > Metazoa > Arthropoda > Insecta > Lepidoptera > Papilionidae > Papilio > Papilio slateri. The sequence goes on along the minus strand of DWTW01001149.1, from coordinate 643 downwards.
TCAGATTATGTTGATTAATATTAGCTTTCTACAGATAATATATATCATTTCCCAAAACTCGAAGCGGCGATTTTGTATCGATCATGCAGACCTTGTACTAATTTCTACAAGAAATTAATTAATCGGTATTAATCATTTATTTTATCACGTCAAGTCAAACATATATCTCTTTATATTTTCTATTTTTGATTCGTTCAGTTCACAATTTGTTGAAAGTTTACAGTATACCTAGTCCGATTATAATTTGACGAAGTTCACAATCGACCGGTGATAGATATAAAGTGTCACCAGCTGTATTTCAAAACTGATACGATGGGTTCCACTAGAGAGTGTTCCTTTATTACTCTAGTATTGAGGATGATACGAGTAAAGAGGCGGTATTTCGTTTGCCTTGTTATAATAAAATATGAAACCGTAATTCGTAGACTTGGAGGCGTATCTACCACAAAGTCAACTGTCATTTATACCTGTTTTAGGTGGATTTTTGGTGTCAGCAATGCTTATATATCATAACTAGATGTCGCCGGCGGCTTCTCACGAGTTTGTTTCTTTTTTTCTCGCTGGAAATTTTTAGTGAAGCTTTATATATTTTTCCTATCCCTCAGGAACGGTTTATTTTAGTTACCATTAGGCTCCCCTATAT
>DWTW01001148.1:0-13381 GCA_018246275.1 Papilio slateri | reverse complement strand
TGTTTTAGCAGTGGTAAGTTCACCCTGAAGAAGGACCTCCAACAGGTCTGAAACTAGTCGGTACCTACACCGGTCTACGAGAACGTGAGATTAGCTATTTTTATTTTTTAATTAATTATTTAGTACTAATTTTTGCGCCATTTTCATGGACGGCGGAGATGTTTTAACATCATATATATTATATAGTTCATCCTAGTTTTTCCGAAATCCATGGTATCTGTAATAATTGCTGGGAAGCTGCGACCACCTGCTGCTTCTACAAGAAGCTTTTATAACGCAAATTTTAACGTAAGCAGGTCGATGGTTCGACGGTAGCTAATGCAAGACGTTAGTATAGTTTTTGTTTTGTTTTGTTATATTCGGAAAATGATCATGATTTTTATAAAAATTGTTCATAATGCCAAAATTTTGATAGAATATAAAAATATATATTTTTCTTATTATACTTTTTTGTATAAAAAAATAATTAAAAAATTGCGACTCATAGAAGAATTAAAAATAAGTTCTTTCTTAATTGTGTAAGCACACTTGTAATAAATACAAGACGAGCTTTCCTCTTCGGATAACTTATGATAATAACTTGACATTAAGTGTACGCCCACGCCCCCCTTCCATGCTGACAGCGATTATCAGGAAAAAAAATATTGTATGCCTTTAGTTAGTCGACAGCTTTGAGAAAAAAACAAGAGGCGTTATTAAAGTGTTTAATTATTTTTATGAAATGGTTATAGGTCAAGTTTTATATTTCAAGGCAAAAAAGCCATATGAAAATGTAAAACTTAAGATTTGGTTGTGTTGTCTATGTAAACCTTTCTGAAAAAAGTAACTCGAGTCTGATGTTTCTTCTGAAACCAGAACGAACTATGCGCACGAACAGTAACGCAGAAGACAAAATTGCTTTGATTTATTGTAGGAGAAGGTGGAGGTAAAATGGTCATCTATGACCATCGACAATAGAAGAAGTGTGTTTTGCTTTTCAGGAAGAAGTAGGTACGATTTTAAACCACGGAGATTCTACTACATTTTAATTTAATAAAATGCAAATCGTTTTTTGCAAACTTCATATAGTTATTATTGCGTGATATTTAATGATTGATATTATGATTTGATGAGACCGTAAATCTATTTAATGTGTCACAATGACACAATTAGAATACGGAATATTTGCACAATGTAATTCAGCGGCGGTGATATGGGCGGCACGTAGAGGCGCTGCGTAGCCCCGCGCCACATATTGCGTCTCCTATCAAAGACATGCCTAGAATTTACATCGCCTTCAACTAAATAACAGCCCAAGGATGTTTTATGCTCGCATCAAAGCTGATAAATTAGATTAAACTGAAACGTGCGCCATTTATCTAGCAATATAGTGGTATATATATTTTAAAGACGACTCCCGCCGTACCATATTTGTCAACTCCGGCTTTCTTCTTGTGACCGAGTTTAGTAAGAATCCTACTTTATAATAAAGTGGAATCTCACTAACTGATCATTATAAACGCACAGCCATATTTATGTAAGTATGAGTAGTTTGAAACTAGGAAAGTAAAGTTTGACATAAATGGATTCTTTACATTACAGCGTGCGCGAGCACTAAGAAAGAATTGGAACTTCAACCCTTAAAATAAGAAGTTAAATATTGTTGTATGGAAAATCGAAACTGCATATTTAAGCTCATAAAAATAATGTCATTCATCGTTTTTATGAAAATTGTCTACAAGGCCACCAAAACAAGAGTTGTTCATTTTTATATAGAAATACGGTAATATATTCCTGAAGTAATTGACGTCAATTTTTATAATATGATATTTTATAAAAATTAATCGGAGTATTTATTTGACGTGGTCGAAGTTTCGAGCAAAAGCTAGTGCCTAAGCCAAGAGGAGCGAAAACACAGACAACTTGTATGGTAGAGCCGGCACTTATTGTGAGACTGTGATTTGACAATTTTGCCATATAGATACTTTGGGAGTGTGGAAAGTATTCAATAACAGTGCCGATTTCTTCGTGTACCTCGATTGAGGGCATGCGTTGAAGCCGAAGTTGCGACATTCCACTACTCTTAATAGTGTCATAATTTTCATCGAAAGCATCGAAGTGAAGCTGTACCAAAGATGCAGTGGTAGAAATACACAGAGAAGGAGACCGTATCGAAATTATTGATCAAAAAATCACAACGATGTTTCAAATTAAACATAAGGGAAATTTTAAAAGATGTATAATAATAACTTTATTCCACACGTTGAAATTTAATTTAAAAGGCAGGCCTTTACCTGTCAGTCTAACAAAGGTGTTGTGTAAAAACACGGGAAAGCGTTACATTTAGAACTGTCACGTAAATAAATACGCTACATGGATGTCCCAAAAGGCGGGCGTGATGTGATTATAACATCATTTGGACCTGAAACAGGAGATATTATAAACACGTTGGCGGAGATAAGGTTACATACAAATAATCACGCAGTGAAGCTTGGTGACGTGTTTCTTAATATTAAGTAATCTATACCTATGAAAAAAGTTGAAAAATTCTCTGCAGCCGCGATATTCCAATTTACGTGAATTCTTAGCGTAATAAAACACCAATAACTCTTGGTTTCTAATATTTACGTAAAGACTACATATTGAAAGACATTAATTTTACATATTTTATTGCGTTTATTTAATGTTTTGGGAGGGACAGTATCCCCCGTGACCATAAATGCGGAAAAGTGCTCGAAACTTCGACAAGCAAAATATTAAATAGTCGCGCTAAAATCCTAAAATTAGTTTAAGTTCAAGACTATTAATTGTTGTTAATAACACTTATTTTTATAAATATAAAATATTGCTTACAACAAGTCCCATAAATAAATTATATCTCAAAAACGTTCAGGAGTACAAGAGATGGTTTTACGATATTTTCTCATCCAATATATTTTACCTCTATATTCCCTGAACTCTTCTAAATTTCATCGAGCGCTTCCGTTATTGCAATTTAAAATTATATTTTTAAATTCTACAGAAGAATACGGCGCTTCTAAATGATTTATTATTTATTGATAGTATTCCATAGAGTCCTGCAAATACAATTGAATAATTGTTACATATCTGAACGAAAATATCGATTTAAAACTGATATTTGTAAACTTATTAATAAAATAATCGGATACACTCCTACAATATACAATTGTCATACGAACACGTACAGGCTGCGTCAGCGTAGGTAGAACTACAAGATGGGCGGACCGACATTCTGATCAAAGCCTCGTGAATCCATCGGAGGACCCCGGCGACGTCATCGGAGACCTCTTTTTGAGTGATCCTTTGTGTCGATTTATGCGAAGGCCTACATTTAGCAGTGGACTTATTTTAATTGATAATAATGACGACACGTGTATAATATATGTGTATCTATCTATGTATACAATAGATTTCTAACAATCAATGACACGCTATTTACGATATCTCCAAAACTATAAGACTGATAAACTTAAAATTTTGTAGAGTAATTTGTTTTTCAGTGAAGGCGTTGCCTATGAACAGTATTTAAGTATATTTAAAACAGATTTTACAGTAAGTAAATATATAAATATTGCTATCAATAAAATATAAAAGCATCACGCCCGTAACCCAAAGTTGTAGGCAGAGATTATGGATTTACAATTGGCGCGATCCTGGTACACGTTTCTTGCTTCTTCTACATCCATACATCTACGCATACATGCTTGTCGTACAAAAATAATTCACGAAAATAAGAAATGAGTGAGTGTGAAGCAAAGATATTAAATTCATTATCCAATTAAATTACGTGACCTAAATCACGTGATATGATGAATTATTATATAATATATAGTTTAACAGTTTTACAGATCAATGGCTAAGAATAATAGAGATGAAACTCATTCAGACATTGGTAAATGAAGTGCCACACACTGTATTTTGCAGCTAAGTTTACAATGTTTACAATTTTACGTACGGTTGTTCCTGAAAACTTTTCCTAAAAGCTTTAATCAATTTTTTTACCCCATTGTCGTGGTACACTGCATTGTACACACTATACAAGACAATACATATATAAGATTTATAACAATCGAATAAAATATCTACTTCACGCCTGTCTTCTTTATGTTGTGGTATTTCTCGATTGAATCGGCTGTCGAGTTCTGTCGTTCTTCTATCTCTCCTTGCGTAGTTTAATAGTGGGTTGTCATACGAAATAAAGAAGAGAATGGTTCTTTGTCCTTTGAAAGATAATAATAACTTATACTATAATAAAATCAATCCTTTGTTGAAATTAATGCATTTAAAATAAAAGCGATAGTTATTCGCACTCCAGATATCGAATTTGGATTGAAATAGTAATAAATACAAATGCTTCTTATTTGCATTTTATATTTGTAAAATGAATGACTTTTTATTACTTAAGCTGCAATTCTCGGGGTAAATGGAAGTAGGTTTCAGCGTGGATTTACTACGTTTCAGGCTTGCAGGCGTTATTTAGTAACGGAGCTATTATACGCTTATTACGCCGTAAATGTATCCATTAGCTTTTACTGAACAGAATAAAAGGAAGATACGGTAGGCATAAACATGTATGGAACCTAGAAGGATTACATTATTAAAAGAGTTTACTTACAAACTATCATTTTTAGTCTTTTGTTCAGAAAGAAAGAGAGTATGATAAGATTTTTTAAGAGCAAGCAGTTTACCATATTAAGCGACCGATGCCCATAGGCATCTGCAACAACCTAATGAGTTGCAGAAGCGTTGCCTACCTTTAGTGGACATAGGATAAACAGGAAAAAAGATATTTCCTTTTCCTATCCATCCCTTCCCTCGTCAAATCCTCTTCTCCTCCCATCCCATCCTATTTAGAAAAAAGATGGGAAGGGGAAGAGGAGTAGAATAAGCCTCCGGCACGATTAATTTTAAATATTGATTCTAACCCGATTGGGTGGGAATTAGTTTAGAATACAGCTTGCTGATAGTGAAAGAATTGTTTAAAAAAAATCTTTTGAATAGTTTTAAGTGTGCCTTTTTATAATATCCCTACAGGAGAATAGACGAACTTTTGTCTGTTTTATTTGTCTAAAGTGCTGAACTTTTTTTTTTAAATATCAATGTCTTCGTCACCTAAAATGTTTGAGAATGAAATTTGTGATGAAGACAACAATGATAATAACCATTGCTCTGCATTAGAAATACAGAATATCTTGTTCCATTGTTCTAGAGAGAATCCTAAATGCTTGCATTTATATGAACCTAATTAAAAAACCCAACTACTTCGTACGTACTTACGATTCCAATAATCGTAAAACTAGACATAAACCTAGCGAATAACGACTGTGCTGTTCTTTGTGTTTTATTCTCTGGGGTGCTTGCTAAGGTTAAGTAATTATAACACCTGCAGTTACAGTTCTAAGTGTTAGAGCAGTTAACTTTCTATCTTCGCGTACATATTTTGCTATAGTAGATTTATATAACCATATTCTACATGGAGATCTTAAGCAATTACTATGCAATTTTCTGATCGAAACCCAAGAGATCGTCACCATTAAATAACTCTTTTGGACGTCAGCAAGAAATTGCTGAAGCTTCTAAGAAACCTAAAAAAAATGAAACACATCGCATATAAAGAGTCTATGAATGTATTCGTACATACGGTCGTTCTAGACCTACAAATATATAAAAAATAATAAAACATTTTTCAGCACTTTTTGAAGTCCAATATTTGCTATATTTTTAAGCAGTATATGGGAAGATAGCTTACGTTTTATGATTACATAAATCGTCGGACAATAAATCACCCGCATCGACATTTCTCCGGGTGAAAATAAATACCGCGCTATCTTGTGATAAATGGTTCTCATTTCTGAATAATTACCTCGTATTAGCTGTCGAAATGAGGGTGAATTAGACAGAGCGCACGATATCCCAACATCAGCAGGTTTATTAATAAAAAATGAATTAGTTTGGCATTAGAGTGGTCATTAGAGACAATCTAAGCAGCTTCATCTATTCAGCTATGTCTGCACATTAATTTATGTGTTTCAAGGCATGCAGGGATCAATGCTCGCATGGACGAAAAGGAAAGTAACTTAGTCTACATGTAAGGGTCTCTAAAATTTATAATGATCTAGTGCTTGACCACAATTTTTAATGTTAGTGCCGATGTGATCAAAGGATGTTATGGAGTTCAGCACTACATTTGACCTTTCTATTGTAGATATCAGATGGAAAAATTGATGCTGGCAAACTGTTCCAAAGCTGTCCTGTACGTACAGGGCATGTAGAAGTCGTTTCGTTCAATCACGAGGCGCATCAAAATGACACATAAAAAGGATGGAGATTTGTCTGAATGTTGTTAGAATAGGGATGGTATAGCTAAATTTTACAATTCTCTAGTAAAATAGCAACCCCCCGCGATATATAAATACTACCGATTCATAATTGTTAGTTGATTTTAATCTATTTAAAAATAACTATGTTACAATTTTCAGTGAAAGTATATTGTGACAGTAAATAAGCTATAAATCAAAGCCTAAGGGCGTCTTACCTAAACAATATAACACCATCTTTATTTTCCTAAGGCCGTAATAAAGATCGTTTCCTTTTAGATAAAAGTCAATTTTGGCAATAAAATGGAGCGGGTAAAGTAAACGAATTCGATCAGGCAATTGTTTTTATTGCCCAACCGCTGATATTTTGTGCCGCATTCCCGCAGGAGCGTACTGTCCCAATCAATCGTGAGCACTTGTAACATTCTGGAACAAGGATAATAAATATTTCGTAATAAAATCTGAAATAAATGAGGTGTAAAGGAGGACAGCCTTATTAAAAAAGCTCAAAAACAGAAGAATCTTACTGAATACCTCGATGTATGGAGGCTAGAGTCCCGATTTCCTTAACCTTCTGGGCTTCTCGCCACATTTTTTAAAGTATAGTTAAGCTTCTGCAAGTATTCCCTTACTGTATTTAAAGGGGTGAAATTCCAGTGATGCCATCTTAACCGAGTTTGTTTTAGTTCCGCCTAATCTCGATTAAAGGCAACCATTTAAAACCTTATTTATTCTATCTGCAGCCTTATAGCTCTCTTTTTTAATTTGAATATCTTACACCTAAAAGGGTGGGTCGAAGAGACAAGTTGAAAACAATAAATATTGATTTGAATTAGTATAATCGGTTGAGGATATGTATCTTACAATCATCTTGGTGTCCCAAATCTTCGTCCCTTTTCCTCTCCACTAGTTTTCTTTGCCTACCCTATTTTTTTCGCCTGGCAAGGCATCTAGAATGACTCCTGAGAGTTGTGGATTATAACGGGTAGTGGTGATCACTTAACTTAATACCTACCTCTTGCTTATTTGGTATCTTATGGTATCACAAAAATATAGAGTAAGATGTATCAAGAAGTTTATGGCATTCACCGCTAGGCCACCTTAAACTTTGTGAAACTCTGTGTATATAGAGTAAATAGTGGGTATCAGCCACAAAAAAGATGTTTACAATTTAATTCCGTTAAGACATTTAAATTAAATACGTACAAAAACCAGTTGAGTGACATTAAAAAAATGACTAATGGTTTTGCCGATGTCCCGGATGAATTGATCGCGTGACTGAAATAATTTATCCCAACACGTTCCGAGTCTGAATTATTTTTGCTCTATAAGGACTTTGCGATAATACAATTTCATAACTACGTGATTAGTTTTAGAAATATTACGTCCGTATTAATTAATGCGGACGCTTTTTTCTCTTCGCCAATCTTTCTAAAATTAATTAAATACTAATACCTAATAATAATGTTAGTCCGTCAGTTAATTTATATTTTTACGACTTAATTACTTGACTGAGACTCATAAAAATCGTTGCACAGATTATTAAGACTAGAAAAAGAAAGATTAGGATATAATTTTTCAAATAAATGTATTATCTTTTTGGTATTCTTTTAGGAATCTTGTTTATTTTATGTCTATTTGCTGTTATGGTCCTGAGGTTTTGACAACTTCACTGATGGAAATTCTGTCGTATTGCATCGATGTTAGGTCTAGGATCCAAAATAATCCGACTCCTATTGGTATGTGTACCAATAGGAGTCGGATTATTTTGGATTCTGAGTCACAAAAGCAATAAATGATGTAAGTGAGAAAAAGAAATTTTATGATCTTTCGTGGCAGTTATCAGAAGTGTATCTCACGACATTTCCTTTGAAGGCTTACATTCTTAAACAACATAGAAAAGTAATAAATATAATGAATTTATTTTAAAATATTTGTTTACAGATTCTTCCTGCCCCTTTTCCCACTTATATGGGGTCGGCATAGTATGACCGTAGTCCATCCTGTGTTGGTTTTGGCTATAGTACAGAATTTTTGGTATTTTTTTTACAGATAAATTAAATAAAATACAATTCGTGCCACCAGGAATCCTAAGACGAATTTAATAATAAAAATATCTTAGATATATGTCCAGTCAAATATATTGCATTAATCAATTCTTTCTAGTCTAGACTTTCAAATAAATTCGTAAATATGAGTTTACATTTATTATCATGTACTTTAAAAGTTTTTGCAGTATTTCATCATATTTCAAATCTACATAATTCTTATTTTGAACATATACATAGGTCTAGCTTTTAGGCGGCATCCTGTGCAATATTCTGTAACGCTAAGTAATCTCACATTTAATGCTTTATAATTTGACCTCAAACTTATTACTTAGAATATAAACGCATTTAAAGCTATAAATTTAAATTTTTGTACGGCAAATATGTATTTATGTATTTACACATTTATTTTTTATTGTGAAAAATGTAATAAATATTTATTTGTATTGTACAAAATGTAATAAATAAATATGTGGCGCCTGTTTAACAGAATGGTTATTGTTACTATAAGTACTTCGTTACGTTCAAAGTACACTTGAAATTTTTGTTAAATTACCTAATTTGTAAATTATGTTGAAGTGCACTTACTTAGTCTTATATAATCTACATTGAAACAAATCGCTTTATAGATAAGTTAGAAAGTTATGATAGAATAAGTAACTTTGTTGAAGAATAAAGGTACAAACCTCCGCACAAATTTTTACACCGCGAGCGAGATGCACCTGACGCCGATCTAAGTGCAATACTTTGAGAACTTTGATATTTTTAACAACTTGTCTCTTTGACGCTTTTAAGCTATGTTGCGTCACTTTAGCAATGATTTATACATAGAAGTAACAAAGTTCAGGACATAGGAAATGTTTTGTGATACGTTTAGAAACAAAATATTTTAATGGGTTTTGTACTTTAATGACTGGCTCCTCGATTGTCGTAAATGAAACACACATTTTTTTTCAAATATATTCAATATATCAATAGATTGTGGAAATAATTTACTAACATTTATTTTAACTGATCTAATTAACTTTAAGTTTATACTAGGAGATGGTTCACGACTATAGTCGAATAGCAGATTCGAACCCACAACCTTGTGTTTCGCAATCTATACCCTAAACCATGAGGCTATTGGCGCCTCTATTATTCTCGGTGACAATTTTCTAGTGATGGGCGTACCAGTATGTATATATGCTTATTGGCTGTGGTTAAAATTGTGTTCTGACGACTTAAGTTGTTTCTATCCATTAGGATAATTTTATGACGAGAGTTTATTTAATTATCGATTAACTCGTAGGTGAAGGCACGCTACGGGGTTGCGGCGGGGGATAGCGGGCGAATCTTGTATCGCGATAATCACGCTTCCAATTACGTGCAGCATCATTTTCCCGTTATAAATTGAATTATTGGAAAGTGATTTATTGGATTTAATATTAGCTATGCACACTTAAATATTGATTGTAATTGGTTCAAATAAGCACACAATTTAAATAATAGCTATTAACGACATCTGAAATGCCTATGTAACGAAGCCCGAGTTATTTAGGCAGGCAATGGTGACGATCATGGAAAAACTATTTTGTCCTTGAAAAGTGCTGTTGCTTACAATATGATAAATATATTAATACTAGCTGAACCAACATTGTCTTATGTGAACATGAACGTTGGCCTGCCTACTAGTAGACGGTTGAGCAAACATTTTTTGTTATTCGTCAAAAAAATCTTAGAAATCTTTTGGAAACCGAGAACAGCGCCGCCTGCCCGGGACCCACTATCATAGATGAAATTTCATCACAATCGGTTTAGTCTTTTCGAAGGAGTTTAGTCATGTGAACAACACACACAGAATAAATTTATACATATATTATTATGGCCATAAAATAATTATTTTATCAAACTGTAAATTTGTGTCATTCTGCCACAGTGTGTGAACACCCTTACATTCAAATTAGATATTTTATATCGAATATACATTTTAATCTTATTCTGTGTACATCCATTACAAGTAAACATTTACTACCATCGTAAAGCTCGAGTCATAAACTTGCAAGAATTACAAAAGAGCAAGCAAGATACAGTCCGTTTTCTGATTGGAAGAATCGAGAGTAGCTTCATAAAGTGTATACATGTTTGAAAATTAGGAAAATCATTGATTTTTAATAAAAGCTTTTGCAGATTAAATTTAAACTACATATAGGTTTTTAATTTCAAATTCGGACTTTTACAAATCATTTTCAATATCAATTTGATGGGTAAACGTCCTAAATGAGCTTTTTAATGGCGGATTTTGTTGATTTATATGATTAACAAATACGATACATAAAAAAGTATCCCTATCCAGACTATGTAGATATGTTGTTATATGAAATTTTAGAGAAAAGCTTTGTAAGAGTGCGTAGGCAATTCTCACCCGCACAAATACAATAGGAAAAAAAATATTCCGGAATCTATAAATGACGTGACTGCTTTGACGCGTTCATAAAAGAGCCATACATGTCTCTATTATTTAGTTAAAGGCAATATGAATTCAGAGCGCGCGGTCGTCATAACGCGCAATATGTACGCCGCTGCGGGGATCCTTGACTCTGGCGGATTGTCTACTATATATTGACTAGCTTTTGCCAGCGGCTTTGCTCGCGTTGATTTTTCCTTAATAAAAGGTACGCTATGTCCTTTTCTGTGGCCCTGAAACTATGTGTGCAAAATTTCATGATCGCTTGAATTGTTAAGGTCTGAAAGCATGAAACAAACACACATTCGCGTTCAATATTAATAGGATTTGGGCCGATATATATTTTTATTTATATGTACAACTAACTGTTGGACATAATATTTAAGTTTTGTTTTAGTGCTACATAAATACATATGGAATCGTACTCAAAGGATCTTCTGGGTGATTCGGGATTATATGAAATTGTATTCCCTAAAACTCTCTCGGTATCGCAGGGTGCCGCTCTTCACTGAGCCTACGTGCCTCTTTACGCATCTCAGACGTGCCTGTTTTCACTCGATGGTATTGTTAATTCACTTTAATGACTATTAGTCTCTAAATTTAAATTATTCCGTAGCATAATCATTTTATTCTATAAAAATTCAGTGATTTACAACACTCATAAATCTGATCATAAAGTTTCATTAAGCACGGAATGGCGCGATGATCCCTCCTTTGTGATTCGTTCGTGTTTCATTAAACGTGTTGGCTGTTAATGCACTTTTTATATGTACGTACACTTGCTTTGTTTAATTTTGATGTCAGAGTTATGAGATAGAGTTTTGTTTTTCAGATATAAAAGCGCCATTAGCCTAATGGTTAAGGGTGCGCACCGCGAAAACATGCACAACATGGTCGTGGGTTTGAATCTGCCATTCGACTATTGTCGTGAACCATGTCCAACCAAGTTTTAAAACTGGATGTAGTTAAAAGAAATATTATATATATTGCCCGGGGAGGGTTGGCGTCAGACAGGTGGCCAGCCGTAAAAAAAACTAAAGCCAAAACTGTGCCAACCCCACATAAAGTGAGAAAAGGGCAGGTATATTTATCTGCTATATTATAAAGTGTCTCAGTCTCTATGGACTTGTTGGTAATCAATCTTACCGTAACATACACATAAAATTACATAGAAAATACTGTGTCAAAAAATGTATTGAGGTCACCGCTTGTACAATACTTTCTATATAACTTTATAGCATGCATGGCTGCATGTCTACAATTTATGGACTGTTTTATTTTATGAATATAAAAATTTTCCTCGAGCGCTGAGACGTATACAAGATTTGATTTCCCGTCGCTGCCGTATAAGTGCGGAAATTGTTTTTTTTACCGGAAGTGAAGGGAACAAATGAGCACAAGATACATGAATGTAGTTCCGGTTATGTATAAACTTATATACTTGTGTAAAATTTTGTTTTTAAATCCTTATAACCTTTACGTGCCTTTATGTGCCATGTCTAATATGGATTTCATACGAAAATTAAAAAAGTGACATCTATGGGTAAGGACGAAGCGCGATTGTCTACGAGATGGTCAGACTATCTGGTCAAGGTTGCGTGAGCCCACTGGATGAGGGTGTGCCAATGGACCGATCTTTGTGGCGACTCTTGTAGCAAGAGTAGTTCATACGAGTACTACTATACAATACTAGTAAAGTATTTTCGTTAGATTTTTCTCTGTTATCCAAGAATCAATAAATTATACACCAATAGTGCTGTGAATCAGAAAATTACAAAGATTATATAGAATATATAATAAAGAATAATTGATTACGTAAGAGGTATACAGAACGTTTCTATTTGGTTAAAGTAGAAAAAAAATGAACAGGCTTAGCTAATCTGCAAATTTTAGATTCAGCTTTTCTGATCCCACGCCGTAAAAGATATTAAACATTTTCCAACTTTTACTATAAAACAAAGCTTTAAGCGCTAATTTAACTTGAAGTTAAAATTTATACTTTCCGCTTTTTACTTTGCTCCCGATAGCAATACTTTTTTATCTAGACTAATAAAACGAATGTTAATTGTTACGATACTATACACAGGATACTCTAAATATTAAGTAATAAATCTTAATTTTATTACTTTCACTTCTATGAAAGAAATGATTTATGTGCTTTTAATAGTATTTCGAACGCAACGTTAAGCGCAACAGATATCTGTTGCTGCAGAATGAAACTTAGTGTAAAGTAGTGTTGCCAGTAAAATGAATTTTGCCATAAGTTTAGAATATACAATACAATTTATAATTTGATTTTTTTTTTAATATTTCGAGTATGCATGATTAACGCCTCTTGTGGCTGTGTTTTTATTTTATGGGAGAATATGGCACGTTTGTTACTGAAGACGATCTTTACCCATAGATATTTTTATGTAAACTACGTAGAATTGTGAAAGACCTCTTCTTTACATTCTGAGATCTGACATTCTGTGAGGGTTCAATATTTTTTCGGCCATTCCAGCCGGTCCATTAACATTCTGGATGTTAATGGACCGGCTAATACGGAAAAATATTATATATATATATAT
>DWTW01001147.1:0-13382 GCA_018246275.1 Papilio slateri | reverse complement strand
CCGCTTAGGCGCGTGCAAGGTACTTCATGTGCCGCCGCCACGTGTAAGATTTCGGCGACGGAGGCATGGCGACGTAAGGTGATTCCGTCGGCCGCGACATAACATGATTCCGTCGGCCACTACCGTCGCCAACAACTTTCTTGTTCAAAATTCAAAGCGATTTGGAAACGTGTGGGCCTCTTTGGAATAATAGATTTATGACTACAATTGTAAGTACGAGAGTTTGAGATTTCAAAGGTACTTACTGTATTACTGTACTTACTTGCTGTAATCTTTACTCCGTAAATTATGTGAGATAAAAATGTTTTTTACTACTATTTATGGAGGCGTTTACCACGCTTAGAGGCGGATTGGTTATCGCAGAAGGTTGAAACCTGGCTTGTTCCGGGTTGGCTGGTCACGATATGGTGGGAATCCGCTGTGTGAGGCGGGAAGTGCCTACCTCCAGCAGTAAACGTTTTTTGGCCGATACTAGTAGTAGTAGTACTAAAAATATTGTTTTTATTGTAGAGCCGTGTGCGAGTAACTTCACGCGGGTGGGCTCGGGCTGCTACCACTGGTCGGCGCAGGCGCTGGACTGGAAGGGCGCCAACCTGGCATGCCGCAAGCTGCGCGCCGCGCTGCTCGAGCTGTCCGACGCCACCAGCAAGCGGCAGCTGCTCTCCGCCGTGCTGGCCGACAAACAACTCAGAGGTACAGCACCGCTCACATAACGTCCCCGAACAATACCTAACAAGTATAAACCATACTTGTAGGTATTGTACTCATTTGTATCGATAATTTTGAATAGTCTTTACTGAACTTTACTATTCGTAAATACTGGGTGTATTTACTGTAATTTAAACTCAACACTTATTGGTTAATTAACATTCATTGTTAAATTTCATCATAACATGACAAATGAACACATTCATTATCATCATAATAAAAAACCTAAACATTTTGTAGGTGACGATTTCTGGACGGGTGGACTGAACCCCGGTCTGCTGTGGATCTGGTCGCACTCGGCGCGGCCGGTGGAGGCGAACGGCACTAATGCCGACAACGGCACCGCCATCGTCGGCGAGGGCAGGTGCCTGGCGCTGGCGCACGACCCCGCCGCCGGCACCTACGTGTACCGCGGCCGCGACTGCGCGCTGCGCCACCGCTACGTCTGCCAGAAGGAGGAAGACAAACAGAAGCTCAGCAACGACATACAGAGGGCCGCAAGAGAACTCAAACCGTTGGACAAGAAAAAAGATATAAAGTTGTTCTGGAAAAATGATTGATATAAACCGCCCACCTTACGTTTGTAGCTAAATTCATAAATTTAATTATATGATGCTAATTTAAAACAACCGCAATGTACAACTAAATCACCTTTGTTCCGTCCGTTCGTAATACGAAATTAACTTTCTTGAAAAAAAAATGACTACACTTTTTATGACTGAAAGACTCTGCTGTATCGTAGGGTCAAATTTTGATTTCATTTGGAGCTCTATAGTTAGAGCAACTGTAAGTTTGCAGTTATTCGCATAGAAACCAGCGAGTCGGTCGAGTATTACAAAGTCCATGTATTGTAGTCATATGTAGTCGATATATAGAATTAGGACCGGGCGATGGTGTAACTCACCGCGCGCGCCACGTTCGCCCCGGGCGTCGCCTCGTCCGGTGGCACAGCTACCTTGTGAACAATTTTTAACAATTAAATTAATGTTAATTTGTAAGCAGCATGACAATGTGTGTAGTTATTTATAATAAAGACTGAATTTTGAAAATAAAAGAAACCCGTGTTTTGTAATAACTTATAATTCTATAATATTTACAGAGTTAGATAAGATCACAACAAGATAACTTATTAAAAATAAATATATTTATAGTTGTGGCCTGTCCGCGTGTCCGCGTGTCCGCCCGCCAGGTACTTTACACACGGCGGCGCAGCGGCGGTATTAGGTTTGTTTACTACAAATTCAGCATTTTAAAAATCAGAAATTATTTTTCAAAAACCTGAATTTGATGTACAAAAATGTCAATTTTAAGGTCGGAGTCTAATAGACTAGTACGCTGGCGCGGCCGAGCGGGCCGTGCGCGCCGCGGACGTCGCGCACGTCGCGGACGTCGGGCACGTTGCGGGCGCACAGGCCTCGCATCACAACATACAATATATAGCTGGGCCTTTCACTGATAAAATAAACATATTGATCTGATTATTACATTAAAACGTGCGACAAGACAGTTCATGGAGCTCCATCTGCATACTTTGATGTGTGACAACGATCAACTTAAGTATTAAAGACCAGTCCCTCGAGAATGAGGTCGAGGCGATTTTTAAAACGTGTAAAGATTTTGAGGCGTATAATTTAAAGTTTAAAAAAGCACATCGACCGCATTCTATCCGGCGACGAGCATACAAAACGCACAAAAAGTATCGCGACGCGTCCAGCGACACCTTGCGGGACTAGGCGCCCGCGACCGATCTATATTGTACGGCTGTATGTTGAGTTGTTACTCGATTCCGTTATCGTCTGCTGGGGCCAAACCAAAAGCTATATATTGAATTAATAACCAAACAAATCGACAGCAAAAACCTTACAAATGATATAAGTAACACACAAGAGGTTGTAATTACACAAAAGTCATCATTGCGCTGCATGATGCAAGAATAATACAAAAATATCTCAACAAAATCATTTGGTAGTCGTAAACTATAGAATGCGATGTCATCTGTCGTCTCTGTCGGTGCGTCCACAGGTTGTTTTATATATATTATATATAATATTCACAGACTAAGACAACGGTGTAAGAACGTCTCGCTTTCCACCGACAGGCAAAATATAAATAGTTTTTCACTCGGAGATGTAAATGTGAACAGAGAGACGTCACCGAGCGACGTCACGGGACTTCGTTCGACCGGCCGGGCTCTCCGACGTTCAAACAAAGTTTTATGCGCACTTCAACCTTTACTTGTTCATGTTGGGACAGATAAGTTCCGGAGCTGGGATCGCTTCAACTTGAAGGTGTACTTTTATACATATTTAAAACGCTATCGCTCCGCACATATTTTATTAATTTATGTAGAATATAACAAATTCAAAGTTAATCAAGATACTTTTAGGTTTGTGTCACTGGGTATAAACAATCTAGATTATTCCGATTTGTCTATGACCTAGTGACCTAAACTTAAAAAGTAGAGTTTGTGTTTTGTTGTCAGAGTGTGGAGAGCCCCGGACCGAAGTCGCTCTAGCACCGACCACGCCGGAGCGAGGTCGGTGATTAACCTTTATTGTAATTGAATTATAAATTCAATCGCAGACGATTTTTCAGACATAATTATTATTTTTATATTATTAAGCTTGCCTTGATTTCAAATTAATTCATATTTAGATAAAGTGTCGCAAACACGAACATAATGTAAACGTATACACACTCACACTACCGAAGCTGTTGGGACAAACAGGAATAGCAAATGCAATCAACTTTTCACTGAGCATCGAGGTTCCAATCGTGACTATGGACGGACAGACAATTTATCAATACAAACTTGCCAGGATTCAAACTACGGACCAGATATGAGATGGAAATGCGATATCACCGATTCAATATTGTTTTTAGTGGTGACAATGTGTACTTTAAATCGGTCGGAATTGATTCCCGGCCCAGCTGAACCGGTGGGTTTTCATTTTTGTTTATAAAATAAGATATTAAAATGTTTTTATTTTTACATTATATCAATTAAAAAAAAGAAATAAGTAACAGTTCATGAATGTTAACAAATTTTCGAAACCTCGGACTCAGACGGTTCTGATGCTTTAATAAATTTCTAGTTTGTGACACTTTACCTACAGATCGAACATAGTGTGCAGCCCGTCGCGGCTCCCGCAACGCAAACGTAACCGTGCGCGCACTATATTAAGATATAAATTCGTATATCTAGATATTTTACAAATTATTATACAACAGTTGCGATGGGTATACAAGTTTCAACATTCTCCGAGGCACGCTTCGCTCGATGACAGTCTGTGTGACCGTCGCCAAGGGAACGTCTCGCCGCCTGACAAACATCCTGTGTATATGTACAATATGCATAAACTATATATGACAAAAAGTTTTTTTATGACAAAAAGGCACACAGTTTACCTAACGCAAACTAATCCTATTACTATTGAGGACTAGGATGAAATACCTCTGAAGGGATTGCGACCAGCATTCATATTATGCTAAGAGTTTTAGATGTTTGGTGCCAAATAGGTCAATTCGTTTAAGTGATCGCCCATTATAGTCGAAGCATTTTAAACTGAGTCGTCGGGCAATAAATGTCACTGACAGTAGGGACGTGCGCGCCATGCAACGCCCGTAAGTGCGAGCGAGATAGATATAATTTATGGCCCAAAGCCTCAGTTCATAATGCGTCGACCATAGTCGAGATTCCACCGTAATTAGTTAGGATACTCTTGACATGGAGAAATTGATAGATGGCACTGTTATATTACATAGTTTTCTCCGATTCTTCGACATATTAAATTTAAATATGTCACATGTCACACCTCCGGACGCCCGAAGTCCATAAAAATGTTCCTGGACTTGTATTCGGGAACGTCATATCAACTAAACTGTGTGTCATAATTCAGCAATGAATAAGTTTGAGTGA
Source organism: Papilio slateri (assembly GCA_018246275.1). Lineage (NCBI taxonomy): Eukaryota > Metazoa > Arthropoda > Insecta > Lepidoptera > Papilionidae > Papilio > Papilio slateri. Next base: position 8,755 of record DWTW01001147.1, on the reverse strand, counting down.
ATGTAACAGTTGTACTGTGAGTAGGCGTATTGTATTGTAAGGTGCTCAGTTGAAGTGGAACTTGAACTGGAAGGGGCTGCCGTGCTGGAAGTGGTGGAAGGGGCTGCCGTGGTGGAAGGTCTGTTGCCGCTGCGCCTCGGGGTCCAGCGGGTCGGAGCCCGCGTCGAACTGCGCGCGCTTCTCGGGGTCCGTCAGCACCTGGCCACAGGCACAATTGTTAGTTAAGACCACACATTAAATCTCTACACCCACAAAAAAGTAAATTATCCGATGAACCCGGCCAAAGCCGATATTCGTCACTTCTCCCACAATTATATTGTATAATAAATAGGACACTTTGAAAAGCGACTGTTATTGTTCTCCTATATTTCATTTGCTAAATGTGAGAGCAATTCACGTGTCGATGTCACTTACTATAGCGCGACCGGTGACGTGTACAGTACGGAAGACCATTCCTTGGCCTTACCCCAACTTATCTACATCCAAAGTTGTTTAGTTTGGGCGCTAGAGGGCTTCAAAGATGTTGAACATTTCTTCAAATATTTCGAAAAAAACTTGAATAAATTTCACTCATTTTATAAACAAGCACTTGTACCATTAAACTAAATTTTGTTATAGATCAAACCCTCGTCGGATCACCTTCATTTTAGAAATTACAACATTACAAAATTAAACAAAAACACGGTCGCAACAAATTATCCACTAATATTTTTGTTACTCTTACAAGATTTTTGCTCTCTTTCTAATAGCAAAGAATTTTGCCACATATTTTCTAAACTCCGAGGCGTCTCAATCCGTGATTAGAAGTTAACTCTAATAGTTATTTTAGTCCGCTAAGGAGGGACACAACGACCGACCTCCTTGGCGGCGGCGACGTCTATGAACTTCTTCTCGGCGACCTTCTTGTCGTCGCCGTGGTAGTTGTCGGGGTGCCACTTCTGCGCGGCCTTGCGGTACGCCTTCACTATCTCCTGCTTGCTCGCCGACCTGGCGACACGTACAAACAATGTATCTTCACCGGTCTGTCCTAGGGAACACGTGCTCACATCTGGCGAGTCGAGTGTCCAGGTGCCTCTTTCCTTAGTCTTATTTATCTTTTCTTCTTTTTCACATAAAGATTAACAAAATTTAACAAAAGAGAATTTGACGGGGGAGGGAATGGATAGAAAGAGGAAATATAATTTTTTCTATCTATCCCCTATTTTGTCCTTTAAAGGTAGGCAAGGCACCTGGTACTCGTTAGTTTGTTGCAGATGCCAGTGAGTTGCGTTCACTTAATATCGGGTGTCACACCGCTAGCTCGCGTGTCACCTTCTTCTATAAAAAATAGCAGCAATTCTTTAGTGGTCCGCAAGCTGACGGCCGGCGGTCGGCACTGAACAATGACTCAGCCCCTTGTTCAGTCCACTCCATCCTCTTTATATAAAACGTATCATATATACTGTAAGACTTTGCGACCGACCTCTTGACACCGAGTATTTTGTAGTAATCCCTTTGCTCCGACTGCTTCTGCAGCTTCTGTGCTCTGCCGAGTCCGTCCTTTGCCCGCTGCAGACCCTCCTCTAACTCTAACGCTTGCTTAAATGAGTGTATTGCTGGAACATTAATATTATTACTTTTAATAAATAAAATTCTCATAAGAATTTCTTCAGGAACAAAGGATACCAACACATTTCATTGATAAATAAAAAAAAACTTTGCTTAGTAGTAATGAACTAGTTTACTAATTATAAAACAAAAAGAATAAACCAGTGGCTCAAATACTGGGTGTCCCTCCGACCGGGGCTTTGTGCCGTGAGCTGGATGACCAGCTCCAGACAAAGGAACCCAGGGCCGGTCCGTGGTATAAGGCCGGCCAGGAGTCGCCCCTCGAAGTGGACTCGTTTGAGTCCTCCTTGGAAGCGAGCTCGTGGTCTGCGGGGACTGAGAGACCGCTTTCTCTCGTCTATGGACGGCAGGAACATTGTGAGGTTTTAATCGGTGCGAGTGTGACATAGTCTCCACCGCCTTGGCATTTCCTCACATAAATAAGAAAGTAAAACTGACTGTATGAGTGAGTGAGAGAGATATGACTTTCAGTGGTGTGATGTGTCAGTGGGACGGGGTGTCATTGGGGTGTCAGTGAGTCGTCGGTGGCATGGGGTGGGGTGGCGGGGTTGCGAACGCTCACCGTCGTCGTACATCTCGAGGCCGAGCAGGGCGTCGCCGCGGTCGCACAGCACGCGCGCGTCCTTCTGCAGCGCCAGCGCGGCGCCGCACGCCGCCACCGCCTCCGTGTACTGTTCCTCCTGACACATTACAGTAATATAAATATAACCACTGTTACGCCACCGCATGAAATATACAAACAGAAATTATTACACACTTCTCTGATATTCCACAACAAGATAACAAAAAATACGGAGCAATTATTAAATTGAATTAATATGAATCAGTTCTTGCAGTAGCTTCTTTTGAATTCTTAATAAAAAGTAATTTATGATTAATTATTTTTTAGGAAGTAAAAGAAAGGTTACGAAGATCAAGGTGCTAAGAATTGGCGTAGATGAAAAACGGAAAGGAGAAAAATCGGAATATGACTTTTGGCTGGAACATGCCAAGCGACCGACCTTGGAGTGGCAGCTGCAGAGCCATCTGTTGGCCTCGAACACGACGAGCGTGACCTCGTCCTCCAGCTTGAGCAGCTTATTGGCGCTGTCGACGCAGCGCGAGTACTGCCGCGCCTCGCTCGCCTCCTCGCAGTCCACCACCAGCTTGTCCACCTTCTTCACCTTCTTGTAGAACGGGAAGCACTTCTTGTGCTCCGGGTCCAGTTTGAGACACTCGCGGATTTCCTAACACATATATAATAGAGATAACAAACTACAAAGAATTTTAATGTTTTATGTTGCAACTACAGATAGCGTTTGAGTGCCGCGCGTCAGATCGAGTCGCGGGTGCGTTGCGAACAGGTTCAACATGTACTATAATAGTGTCCTGCCTCGAGAGGGCGCCGCATCGCGTCTGTTACTTCAATAACTGTAGACTAATGTAATTATGAACATGCAAGTGACTGACATGATCAATCAAAATACCCTTTCATAAAAGAAACTAATTTTGTTATATTTGAATGAATATAGAATACAAGACAAAGTTTTAATTTTCGGAAAATATCAACAACAATAGTTTAGGGCCCGGCACGGCAATATTGTTTAAATGTGACTAGTGAACGATACCTTGAGCGCATCGCTGACGTGTCCCAGTTGATAGAGCAGCGTGGCCAGGCGGTAGTAGCCGTCAGTGGAGTCCTGCTGCAACCGGTTCACCGACCGGATGTCCGACACCGCAGAGAACAGGTCATTCTGGAACAAATACATGATGCAAGTTAACTCATTGATATCAAATAAAACTATCCTATAGCTGCTACAATAAATAATAAGCTTTATGGTGACTCAGCAGGCACTCGGTGGGTCCGTGGAACTCTAGAGTGAGAAATGTGTAACATTAGCTTCAAGAACAGTTTGGAAATTTGCATACATATATTTGAATTCTTTTCCTTTCCAGATGCAGGTCTGCTGCTCACAAATACTGGTTTTGTGATTTATTTATTATATTATATTTATATATATATTTTCTTCAACTGGCCTTTTGCCATTTCTATTTGAGGTCGGCTCTGCTGGTCTCGCTGATCTGGAGATTCACTGATGACTGTAATTTTACGGCCGATTGCCAACTGACCGTAACCCCTCTTGCTTACTGGGGCTTAGGACGCCTGTGTCCTCTGCACGACACACTCCCTGACACCATTGTATTTATACATCATACACCTTGAAATATAAGATTGTACATACAAAAAGAGAGTATATAATTGAGTGACATATAAATAGTGGATATTGTCATGTTATTCTAAAAGTTGCAGGTTAAGGACATGCTTTACCAACAATATACGATGAAAATAAAGTGAACTGGAAATGCCTAATGCTATAGGGCGGCCATCAGCCACAATATATAAACATACAATATAATATAGACATAAAATTGACATACCAATGCAATATAGCACTCTGCGCGCAGCTGCCTGAGCTGCGCGGCCCAGGGGGAGACCTCCAGCAGTCGGGTGGCGAGGTCGGCGGCCGCGCGCACGTCGCCGCCGCGGTAGTACGCCTCCGCTAGCCGCAGGTCCTCCGCCAACCCGTCCATGGCGTGGTACTGTGACACCGCTTCCTCATTGTACGGGTCGCTGTACGTCTGTCAAGACAACATGTATAAGAATCACTAGAGTGTTCCTTTTTATTTTTTCTCATACATGGTGGTCATTGCTATCTTTTCATGATTGCTTGGGGAAACTTTTGTTTTTTTTAATGTGTAAGTCAACTAACATTTTGATAATTCCAGTTATCTAAAGTTCACACATCATCAAAGAATATAAATAAATGATATTGTACTTTTGCAATATCAATTCTTCGTTTAGAGTTCTCTGATAAAAATTGTGGTAAATCACAATTATTATCAGAGAACTTGTCACTACGACGACGCAATACAATAGGTATAACAAATTTATAAAGCAATAACAAAATCTGTCACAGATGTTGAAATTGAAAAATAAAATGGAATGTTTCCAATGAACACTTTTGTGAATGCAATTTAGATATAGAAATCTTGAATATTTCACAAATAAATGACCACGCTTGAGTTACGAGCTTAATCTTTGTGTAAATTAAATTATATGGTTACACAGAAAATGGGAATTATAGTCCCAATATTTTTATAAATTTTACCTTAATGTATGGTGTGAGTGCACCGTGTGAGAGCTGGGTTGTGCAGGAGAAACTAGGAGAGTTAATACTGTTGAGATGCGATCCTTATCAATTATATTAGGTGTGACTTTGAATGATAGGTTTAAAAATAGAATTATAAGGGAAAAGTGTGGCTTAAAAGTGGATATTGTGACTAGAATTGAGAAAGGTATGCTTCAGTGGTTCAAGCATGTTGAAAGGATGAATGATCAGAGTAACAAGACAAATTTATGTTGCAAAAGTGAGTGGCAGTGTTGGCAGGGTACCTCCCTGGAGATCTTATATTGTTCAGATTAGTGACATATTAAAGAAAGGATTAGGTTATAAATTGCAAAGAGAATCAGTTGTGCGCGACCTAAGGGTTTTACATGATTCCAAACTAACATTTAACTTTCATGTTGATAATGTCATGGCATTTCATTTTTGGCACAGAATTTAGTAACATTAAAACTATTAAAATGTCATATTGCACTCATGTCCGTAGCATATGTGATGTATCACTATAACTAAATTATAAAACACTTACAACATGTAAATAATCCTCCTTTGCGTCGTAGTACTTTGCTAGCTTTACATAGACATTGGCTCGATGCAGTCGAGCCGATGTGAAATCTGGCTTCAGCTCCAACACCTGCCAAGATATAACAATATAGGCTAAGAAAAGAAACATATATGTTATAAATTATATACAACAATCAAAAAAGTGCACCGTGTATGACACACTAAATAAACAATGCCATTTTTTTATAGTAGAAGGTGGCAAACATGCAGGCGGTTCACCCAATAGCAAGTAAATACTACCCATAGGCATCTGCAACAAGCTATGTTGCAGATGCATCGCCCACCTATTAATGGACAAAGGGGATAAACAGAAAAAAGGATACACCTTTTCACATCCATTACCTCCCCGTCCTATCCTCTGCCTCTTCCCATCCTTTCCTTACAAGAAAAGGACAAAAAGGGCGTTAGGACTAGGATTAGGCCTCCGGCACCACACTTCTACTCACACCTGTCTTCTGTAAGGTTGTGGTATTTCACTGGTCAAGCCGACCCATTTGTGCAACAGATATTGTTGTTGGGGGCTCCACTACATTATTTTTTATAGGATAAGGGGCCAATATGGAGCAGTATGCCTCACACTAAGTTATCACCAATGCCCATGCACAAGACCTGAGGAATTACAAATGAGTTGTTGGCCATGCTACACATCACATTTTCAATATAGAAATATAAATTTCTTCAGTGCATGTGTCTGTGCCTGACCTTCCTCAAAACGGCCAGACCCATTTTGATGTGTTAGTGTGGGTCTTATAGGTAGATAATTGTTTAAATTTAAAATAGTCTCAGTAGGTGGCACAGCCATTAGGTTCCAGAGGCTTTTGTTTTTTTTTGATGAGATCTGCTAACCATTAGCTAATGCCCGCTAATGGCAGGCAAGCCAATGCGCGCGGGGTCCACTAGTTAAAATATAAATGTGTGTCCAAAGGTTCAGCAAGATTCAACTTTCAGTTTAAATTTAACAATGGATGTTATAGAAACTTCAAATCCTTTACATACATACCTTTGTAAAGTCTTGAAGAGCAAATTTAGCTTTACCCAATGCATAATAAACTGTACCCCGTTTAAAATACGTGAGGTAGTTATTAGGGTCGCCCTCTGTAATATAAATGTTAAATTAAATCAAATATAATGAAATTGAATAACATACACATTGCATTATATCTCCCCACTTTGGAATTAGTAATGTTTTGATAAGATATCAATGAACCTACAGGATAAAATGTTAGAGATAAATGTGATGGATCAAATTTTGTGCACATAACTTATGAACTGATGCTCAGTAGGTATGACTTCCTTCGGACTGGTATCATTTGTCTTATAAACATATTAAAAAAAATCTACTAAATTAGACTATCAGTGTGCAGGCAATGGTGACAATTATCCATATAAAAATTCAAAAATATCACTGGTATATACAACCAACAATGTGGCCGAGTGTATGAATACATTTCATATAATATAAAAAATGTACCTATTGCAGAAAAGTTCTGTGTGTTTGTACATAATTTGTTGTTAATAAGGTATAAGAGATAAGAAAAAAATATTGTGAAGAATACTTAATGGCATATAAATATGCAAAATTTTAAATTTCCGGTTAATAATAATTATAACCATAATATTGAAAAGATATAATTTAAATTTACCGCGAATACGAGAAACTGGTGAAATTCTTTAAATACTGTGTAATTTTTGTTTAATATTTATTGAATCACACAAAGTATTAACTCTGATTTGGCTTTGAAATGTAAAATTGTTGTAAGTTGCATACAGGATATATTAAGGAGGGAGATATAAGTTAGGTGACATACTGACCGACAGCTGCATGATAATGTGTCAGAGCATCAGAAAGCTGACCACGAGCCAAGAAATCTCTTCCGAGCTCCAGGTGCTTATTAACCTCTGCTTGTGAAGCGCATTCTGAAACTTCATCACAAAAACATTTCAAAACACATCCATTTCATGATAAGTTATAAACTTCTTCATAAATAAAAGCAAACTTACATTCTAAAACTACTTCTAGCACTAATAAAACAAGGCATGGGGTAATTTTGTTCCAATTTACATTTAATAAGAAGTCCATTATAATTTGATAATTTAATTACAGCACTGCTTATCACGAATTAAAGCAATTCAGTTTCAATATAAACTAATTATTTGACAGAGCCACAATCCATCTTTCCTTCGTCTCTTTTCGTGGTCTGTTCTGATTGGTCCAAATCAGATCATTTTAGTATTCAGTATTCACATAGATGGATTCATGCGTCTTAAAATTATAATTATGTCATGTTACAGAATTCTCTTTTTCTTAAAATATTATTATAGAATTTAATGTTCAGATTAAATCTTTGTATAAAAACCACTGTCTTTTTTAAATAAGTTTGGAAATTGGACACAATATATAAAGAATATATGAAGAAATAGAAAAATAGATTAAAAATTGTCGGCGGAAGACACTTCGGGTTGCAGCGTAAAGTTCGTGAAGCCAAGCTTAGCGCTGAGACTCTGGCTCTTATGAGGAAGCGACGGGAAGCCACTGCATCCGCAAGAGCTACAGCAGAGTACGCAGCTTTGAATAAGGACGTCCGGAGGATGATAAGGCGCGACTATCGTAGTTTCAATGCTAAACGCATTGAAGCTACGATAGAGCGTAACAAAGGGCTCAAATCCCTTGTTCGGACGTCTAAAAACGCTCCTTTGCTGAAGCTACAGCGAGAAGATGGCTCTATAGTCGCTTCCAAGCCAGAGATCTTAGATGAAGTGGAAAAGTTTTATGGCAAACTTTATGCTGCACAGACTATTCCACCCACACTCGCCACTAGCGCTAGTGATAGCCGAGCACCGCTAACACGGCACTACTCGGAAGATATCCCAGACATCAGCATAGGTGAGATTAGGATAGCCCTAGAACAACTGAAAAATGGTAGAGCGCCTGGTGAGGATGGAATTACTACAGAACTGCTGAAAGCCGGAGGGGTCCCGATCCTAAAGGAACTACAGCGTCTGTTTAATTCCGTCATTCATAACGGTACTACACCATTGGCGTGGACCAGGAGCCAGGTTGTCTTGTTCTTCAAGAAAGGTGATAAAACTTTATTGAAGAACTATAGACCGATCTCACTCCTGAGTCACGTTTATAAGGTATTTTCTAGGGTTATCACGAATCGTCTCGCCCGAAAGCTTGATGAGTACCAGCCACCGGAGCAGGCGGGGTTTCGAAAGGGTTACAATACCGTAGACCACATTCATACCCTCAGGCAGATTATAGAAAAAACTACGGAGTATAATCTGCCACTATGCGTGGCTTTTGTGGACTACGAGAAAGCCTTCGACTCTATCGAGACCTGGTCAGTTCTGGAATCCTTACAGCGCTGCCGAATAGACTACCGCTATATCGAGGTGCTGAGATGCCTTTATGACGC
>DWTW01001146.1:0-13383 GCA_018246275.1 Papilio slateri | reverse complement strand
GTACATATTTAATAATATACAAATAAATAATATAACAGTTTTAGTTTAGCATATAAAATAAAAAAAAATACTTTTATGACACTCGAGGTTCTTTTCGATTTGTTATCACTAAACAAATTAGTTATTTCATCAATAAAATATATTTTATCGATATCGACGTGTGACGAGGTCGTATCTAAAATAAAAGGATTGACGTTTGAGGCGGAGAACGATCGAAGTAGCGGATTGAGACGGAGACAAGAGTCGTACGGTACCTGCCCTCCATAATGGCAAATATTACAGCGACATCAAAATGTCAAAGTGACTATAAATTAAATCTGTTATATCACTTACATTATCGGAAGACTACGGGACTATCTGAAATTATATATATTGGAAGAAAACGTTAAAGCTCAATGTTTTCTTTACGAAATTTGGTTTAAGCATTAAATATACATATCGTTTATGACGCCCTAGTGTATAAGGTGATCTTTTACATAGATTGAATAATAATTGTCATATTTATTAGAATTTTTACATATATTACCATTTCAACACGAACACGTGTATAAGGTGATGAATAGGTGCCAATCTGGGAACAAGTTGACTAAAAAACAAGCGCTCGACAATTCGTTCGAACGAAGCATCCGACTGATCTGATCATCTTTTAATATATGTTAATAAAAAGCATACAGCATCCCGCCCCAGCTTCGCACCGATAGATAGTGAAATAAAAAACATAGTTACTATTGGTGAAAGAATTTTCAGAATCAGTTATGGAGTTTTTGAGTTTATCTGGGACTAATACACAATCAAATCTTTTAACTTTATAATATTACCGTGGGTGTAAGCAGTGTAAACTGCCAAAAAACATGAGATAAAACATGTTGTTATCTCTCTCCTTCTCTATAAAAAAACAGAGATTACAACATGTTTTAGGTGAACGTTTCGGCAGTGTAAACTCACGGTTAGTATAGTTAACTATCGTATATTATTTATTCTCACTATCTTGTTGAAATACAAGTAGTTCAATAATTTCATTCAATAATTCGAAAGGACGGCGTAGTCAATATAGTAAATTACGATGATCTCATTCGGCCGGGTCAAACATCTTAACATATGAAGGACAAATCCTTAGCGAGCACAAATAAATACGCTCTTTGCGTATTATATTTCTGATCCCCGGGTATTAGAGATATGGAAGGGTCAGCAATAGATTGGTCCGAGACGGACCTTATAATTCGTGTACCTTTGCGACCCTCTCAATTGGTATTAGATGAAAGTTTTATTGTTTCTCATTTTATTTGGAAATATTTGGTGGATTAATTTTATTGTCAACGCATCAGAAATTTATGTTAGTCTATTGTGATACATATGTTAGTTATTATTAGATTACAACATAACATTTATTTCATTAGCTATATGACGATATGACCTGTAAGTAGGGCTTGGGTTACAAAAAGTTAGAATCTTCTTTTTTTATTATTTAAAAGAAAGTCTTATTTTTTTTATTTGCACGGATAATTAATGGAAAAGATGCAATATTAACTTTTTGATTTTTGGTACTGAGTTAAACACTTTTCAAAGTTTGATTTTTGGAACTTATATTATATATTACTAGATGTTACCCGCGGCTTCGCACGCATTCGTTTCTTATTTTCCTCGCCTTGTATCTTGACATCATCCCTGACAATGTTTGTGCAAAATGTCATGAAGATCGGTTGAGTAGTTTACGCGTAACAAACAAACAAACAATCTCACATTCACATTTATATCATGAGTTAGTATAATTTATATTCGAAGTATTATATATATATATATCAAATGTAATTTTTGAAGTAAGTATATTTCGAGGTGCTAAGTGATAAATAATTGCGTTTTAAGACGAAATATTTCTTAAAATGGACGTCACAATCCAAAATCTTTAACGGAATAGCTCCGGCAACACTTTAAGTCTAAGTAAGTGTCGTTCGGCGGCCGAAGATTTGCTGGACCGTCACTAATGGCCTTTATCCTTATTTATTGAACTTGCCGCGGGAAGCAAATCGTCCTGATGCTAAATTTAAACTTCATTTTATTTTTCGGACGTGTATTAAATTATGTATAACATGAAACAAAAATAATTACATTAAAAAATAACTTGCTGAGAAAGAACAAGACGCGTCGTTTAAAATACACTGAACTAAAAAAAAATGGCAGTTATTTCCATACATTGAAATAGAATTAAGCTAGAATATACAAATGGATTTACTTTTATCGTTTTTATAAATCATCATCGTTTTGTTCCAATCATGTAAAAACAAGCGCTTAGCTTTGTGTCTGTGTTCTAAGGTCCACAAATGTAGAATTCGATTATTTAAATATCTTCAAATACTCAAATCCTAAGTACGTTGAAAGTCCATGGGCTAGTAATGTATTAATTGACTTATCAATCATATCACTGTTATTTGTCCTAATAATAAATTTATAAAACGAAAATCAAAAAGGATTATCCTTTCGAATTACAGCTTTTGTCAAATCATTTTTGCGAAATGTGAGCTAGTGTAAGCTAAAGTAAACTTGAATCAGACAAGATTTAGTCGGTGTCAGTTCTATATTTAAATCAGTTAAAAGCCTAACTCCTAAAACAATGTGGGTTTCCTAAAATATCGTGTTAATTTTAAAAATATATGTCAAATTGATCACAAAGACATTACGTTCGCTCTGTATTTCTGAGAACATCTCGAATCGTAATCGACGAATCTTATCAAAGGGGGAGTTCGCTCCCCGCTGCTTGGGGGTGGAAGGGGCCCTTAAACAGGTCAGGGCGGACCTCAAACGAGTTCAGACAGGCGAGAGGAGTCGAACATGTCACGCTCCTACAACTCGACACCTGGACCTAATCCCGGCACTTAGGATTTGTGGCGGGATGTGACAGATTGTTTGTTAACCTTACATGCTTTGCTTACACAATTTTGATGTGAGATTTTAAACATGTATTTCGTACAACAATGCTTACATATCGATATAATATATTTATAGTTTCATTATAAACAACTTTTTGTTTTTGTTTGTCATGAGTAAAATCTGAAACTTATGAACTAATTTAATCATTCATGTTACTTGTTAAATTATATAACAATATTATCGAAGGCACAAAGGTTATATTATTATTATACGTTTAAACGTGCAATATTAAAATTCATCTTGGAAACAAGGTTATACCAACAGTTACTTAAATAGTCGTGTCACGTGTTTGCGAATGCACAAACAAGCCCTTTCTATGTAGTACCACCACCAACGGGCCTTTGCAAGGCAGGAAAGGCTTTTCAAGACTGGTATACTGCAGCTGTCCAAATCCATCAACAACAGTACTTTAATTTCTGTTTGAGTGCGTATGGTTCGCCTCCAATAGATATTCCTTCTTCTAAATTAATACATCATCCCTGCCTTTTTCCCCACTTATGTGGCACGCACAGTGTGACCGTATTACATACTGTATACATGATTTGGCTACAGTTTTTACGGCGGGCCGCCTAACGCCATCCCTCTGTGAGAAACTTCTTCTAAATTAAAACATTGTTAATAAATATTTCACAATAGCGATTTCGATGTCGAGGTGCGTGAATCACATTTCAAGCGAAAACTGTTTCTTTGGGTTTGACGATAAGTCGATACGTCTAATCAGTGATAAGGACTTGCAGATAAGCGTAAGTGGATAGAGGTGGCTCCATCAGTATTCTTATACTTCACTATATAATTTATGCATAATGAATATTTAAACTCAATTTGCTAATAAAAAAATTGCATGTAACAATAAGAAATAATACTTGACCGTATAGTTCAACCTACGAATTTTGAACAGTAAGAAGCGATGATAACTTGCCTAATCCGTCCACCGTAACCTATCCATCCCTATGTTCTACGTAATCTAGAATCTGTAATTCTGTGAGGACTGTAATGTGTAAGGGTCACTTTTAGGGAACATAACAGAACCTGCTTGAAGCATCTACGTTAATAAAAAATAAGTTTAGGTTTTTATTTTATTTTTACGTGCCTACAAATATATTATTTTTTTGTTTTATCAGATAATATTTATGCCTGGTTTGATTCTGGTTGTTCTGTTACATTGACCACTGTAACATTTCAAACTATGCCTAAATTTACATTTACGCTGATCTAATTTTAAGACGTGAAAATTCATTTTAATCGAATAAACTAACAAATAACGAAAGTCAACATAATTTATTGTCATACAGATAAATATTAAAATAATAAATAAATTATCAGACAGTCGTGCTAAATTACTCATATTAATAACAAAATAATCTAAAAATTAAATACAATAATAGCTGTATCATTTGACGTCAGAGATTAAAAATCAATATCAAAGTCTGTCCTACATATATTATCAAAATATCATTGGAAATTAGAGACATCCTTTATTTACGAGTCGCTATTCGCTGCCGAACCAACCCAGTGTCGACCGCGACACGCAGAGATAGCCAGTACATTACCGAATTGTTGTGTTGGTGACGGTTAGTGACTGCGAATGAAAGTGACACGGATATTGGTGCTGTGTAACATATACGTCATAGAATATTGGATGCAGTGATTGTTATATTTGTTATAAAATTGTGATGTGCAAATGTTAAAAATTGTTTCCGTGAAAAATAACATGCGTAAAACAAGAAAGAGAACATATTAATTCTAATGGGTAGGTTATTTATATGAAATTATTCAAATTATTTTTATTTATATCTTTAATCAAATAAATTTATTTCGATAATTTATATTTATTTTCAAATAAACATGTAATCAAAGGATACAATTTCATAATATTTTATTTTATGATTACGATAACAATAATTTAAAAATCAATAGAACCGAAGGATTAAAAAAATCCACCCAATTGTTCTACAATCTATGTATGTCATGATTTGGTAAAAACACCCGTTTGCTATTCAGAGCCGTGGTATTAAAAGTCGTTCTCAATTCTACTGTTTTAATGTCGTCATAGTGGATTGGTGAAGAATGTCAATCAAAAATAAAAGAGAAAAATCATTTGTGAAACCATCGCGACAAGATTGTTTTAGCAGAATCAGATGGCATATTGCTTTGATGATCACCCACCTTCGCAAGATTAATTTCACTTTAAGAAGACGAATAATTTGATTATCTTCATAACATTCCAGGCATTACTGTTCTTGTACTGTGGATATGGCTGGTGCCAGCGGCGGTCACTGCTGGCGTCATACCGGGCCTTGGCGCGGGAGATGAGGAGTCCGTCATCTGCCCCACATACACTCTCAACGATATAAAATACTTCGACTGTTCCGATCGAGGACTTACGGAACTACCGGAGAAATTAGATTACGATGTAAGTTTACTTAATTTAGTTCAAGAAGCACAAAAAAATATTATATAACACGATAGGTATCTGAGGCAGATATTACAATGTGCTGATTTAATTATGTTTTGGAATCTATTTATCGTAGAAAGATTTAAGCTAGCAAGAGGCTTACATCTGTATGTTATGTGATCACCGTTGCCATCCGCAACAATCGAGTTATGGATGCGTCGCCAGTCTTTTTTTAGGAAAGACAAAGTAGTGGATATTGAATAGGAAAAATGAAAGGGATGCAAAGGGTATGCCAGTGGCTCATCACTCAAGACACGAAACGCAGAAGTTAACGTACTTCGACTGCCGAGTTTCATAACGCCCGAATTTTATTACTCGGTGGTACTTCCCCGGTCGAACCAGGTCATTCGTTCATCAGCTATCAGTATCATGGTCACACTTGTAAGTCGTATCCGAGCCACATAATTTTCGAGTTTCATAACTTCTATTCAAGAAGCAAAAAAAATAATAGTACAACGTGAATCAGACAGAGATTGAGATAATAATAATTTGTTGTTACTTTTATTAGGTTTTAAATTCTGATAAAATCAACAATGTACCACGGTTGTATATACCACGAGCTACGAAATACGTTCGTAGCTCGTGGTATATACAACCGTGGCTTGAGACGTAAACTTTTTCGTATACTGTACAGACGCTGTGTCGTCATCGGACTTGGGTCTCATTATTGTGCACATAATCTGCATCTCAGTAGTAAATAAGTTATTCGACTAAAAGTTTGATCATAATTTCAGGCACAGGTAGTCCTATTGTCAAACAACAACTTCGTGACCTTCCCGAAGGAACTAGAAAACTTTTCACGCGTCGAAATATTGGACATGTCGGGGAATCGATTGGCAAACCCTTTGCCGAGCTATTTCCACAACTGGCAGAATCTTCATACTCTAAATCTGTCCAATAACAATTACGATAGATGGTTAAGCAGCGACAAAGAATATCATATTAAAAGACTAGATCTATCTAAGAATAAAATTAGCAATATAGACACCAAAGCGTTCGGCAAGATGACGAATTTATCATTTCTTGATTTATCCGAGAATAGAATCGATGATTTACCACCAACCGTATTCTCTGATGCTAAGAATCTTGATACAATTAGTCTATCAAGAAATTACTTCTCCGAAGTACCAAACTTCCAGTCACAATCATTGAGGACTTTAAGCTTAAGTTATTGTCAAATCGCAAATATAAATTCTGCAGCATTAACAGGAATGAGTTCCTTGATATCCATAGATCTATGTATGAACCAAATCGAAACCATTCCCGACGGAATAGTTTCGAACACTCTACAGGAATTAGACTTAAGTTACAACGAAATAAGTGAAATAACGGATGGGACTTTCTCGGCGCTGCCGCATTTGGCAGTGTTAGACTTGAGAGGGAATGAGTTTAGAGAGGTTTGGTCGACCTCACATTTCGCCTCGAATCCATTTTTGAGGGAAATTCACGTGAAGGGAAACCGTTGGAGTTGTGAGGGATTCAGCGTAAATTTATTATTGACGTATGACTTTTTGACCAAAGAACCGCCGAAGATTGCTGATTCGGCATCACTCATTTGTTACTCGCCTTCTAATGTGACTCAGCTCAGTTGGCAGCAAGCTTATATATTGACATGGCATCCGACTGAAATATCGAAGCAGACGTACACATTCATGGCGGTATTGGTCGGTGTTATAATCGGAATAGCCATCACCTCATGTGTGTGCAGAGGGTTAATGTCCATCAGCAAGCCCGACCGACCTACAAGCACGACACGATCCGCTACCGAAACGACTACTTTGAATGGTGTTACTGTACAGCCCAGGGTTGAAGGCGTTGTAATGAGAATACCGCTGCGCGAAGACATGCCGCCGACGTACGAGGAAGCATTGTTAATGCCGCGACTTAATTCATCTTTCCACTCTCTGCCGGACTTCATTGACGAGGAAGAGGAGACTTTTGATCGTAATTGCCGAAGGTCCCGATCCATTGGTGATCTAACGGAGACAAGGCCCAGAGCGAGCGAGAGACGTTCCATCAGACGGACTGTTGAAATACGTATCAACTAAAAGTGATGGTTAAAACTTGATTTATAATGAAACAGTAACGTTGTAATTTCAAATAAAATTCCATTACTTTATTAAGATCAATTTTATTATGTACTAGCGAAACGCCCCGGCTTCGCACGGGTATTGACAAAGATTCATAAATTAGGGATAATGTAGGATTCAAATGGTGAAAGAATTTTTCAAATCGGTCCACTAGTTACAGAGCCTATTCATATCAAACAAAGAATCAAACCTTTCCTCTTTATAATATTAGTATAGATTAAAGTGTTATTGGGAGGCCTAAAAAGATAGTTAGAATTCGTTATTTTGTAGTTTAAGTTTTGCTCGTTTGTTATTTCTGTAAATATGACATAAGTGTAAGTTATAAATATAGTAATTTGATAGAATTAAGAAAAAATGTATAGTCTTAATCATATTGCAGAAATGAGTAATTAAAAAGAATGAGTTACATCTAAGTATTATTATACCCAGTACCACTTCACACATATCCGTAAATGTAATACAATTAATCTTTTACAACAAAATATTATTAAAACATGAGTACGGACTATGAAGTTATATATTTTAGTTTAATGTTTTTTTCAGGAGCTAATGGTATATTACTTCTTTAATAAACTAACTCATCCTTTTTTATAATTAGTGTTCGAAAAGCTAAGAAGTGATCCTAATTTGGCATTCAATCCACCGTCACCTAACGTCACAAAAATTACAAGACAGCATTTTTATTCTCTGTTCACTGACAAGATAATCTCATTAGATTAGATTATGAGCTACGTGTGAAACTGAAAACAGATAACTTGTTATTTTAGTTAAAGTGACATCTATTGGTAAACTTAATAATTACTACAAAAGTGATATTTAAATGTTTACATTAACATTCTACAAGTTGTCACTAGATGTCACTGTACTCAATGGTATTTATTTGAAAAAATAAATTACATAAAATGATACTGTAAATCTTAACATTTAAATTACGTATTGAAATCCAATGAAAGTGTGTGACTATAGTTTGAAGAAGTTTATTGTGAATATAAAAATAAATCAAAAATTTAATCCTTCAACTCCAAGTAAATTAATTCCAATTGGTTAATTAAATACAATAAATGAGCTGTATTTAAGTAAAATAACAGTGTTTTATATTAACATGATGGGTTACCGTTACATGATCTGCTATTTCGCAAAACTGTCTTATCAATGATAACAGGTAATACGCTTAATTCGGTTCATACAATGTTATCTTTTGCTCGGAGTCACACGTAAAAAACTGTACGAAACTTCGTAACAATTTTATACCCACCGACTAATGACAGACTTAAACGGCTTTAACTATTTTATTACCAGTATTAATTTAACTAATTTAAAATTAGTAATAAGCGGAAGATTAAATTTGTGATGTGAAGTTTTAAAAAGTGAATAGTGGTGATTATTTCATGATCAGACATAATGGCAAGTACAGATTATTTTTAAATCCAACCATCGAAATACTCTAAAAACTGAATATTTTTAAAAGAAAATCTGTCAAAGAAATAATTTTAGACTTAGTCGTCTAAACAAACTGACTCACGTGTGTAATGATAAGAAATTATTCATCTGATTGTATTATATTCACAGAAGTACGATGATTTTAAACTATCATCGGTAAAACGATCGTCGTATGTCAACTCTGTAATGCTCTCTCTTCTGTAGTAACATAAGGTACGTATGTACATAAAATCGACCTAAATATATAAGTAGCCTACAAACTGGCCCTTATCAAATACAGATAACAAAGATAAAATTGTTGTATGCACGTAATATGTTGATATTTATTTCATTTTCATGGCAAAGATATATAATGGTATACCTACATAGTTATAGATTAAGGTCAGACTAAACGTTTTTGGTTAGCTGGAACGTGACAGGAAAGAGTTTGACGAAAAATACAACGCAGGTGTGCGAGTGACTCAAAATTCTCGTCCCTAGGTGTTGTGTAAAATTTTCGAAATTGTATACCATTACCCGTTGTTGGTTTATTTTGATGGAGACTATATAGAGACTATATATATATATGAAGTTTTATATCAGATAATTTTGTTCCATCAGTCTTTGCAAATATCAGTATACTGATAGTTGGTATCAAGGCAGGACAGGACACTTAAGGGACGTGCCATTTTATATCTCAGGGTGTCGAGTCGAACCTAGGATTTCTCGTCCGTCTATAAGAGAGTTATCATTTGATGAAGAGCAAGCGGATGACTGTTTACCTTAGCCTGTTGTTTTATCCTATACATTTCAAATGGTATGTCCATGCATCGAGTACTGGTGTTTCCCTTGCATACTCATTTATTGACCGTCCGATTTGCAACAAGTTGCTCCAAGGTTCTTTTTTAATGTATCGTCATTTAACGCCCCAAATATAGATATCACCTTAAGAATATCCATGGCGTCAAATATGACTCCGATCAACGCACTAATAGCAACTTTGTAATTTTTGCCAATATTTCTCCAAAGCTTTGCGACTAATTTGCTACATTTGGAGTTTATACCCAGCTTAGAGTTTATATTATCTAGAGGATTATTATACTAGGAAGTATATGTGTACCGTTTTATTTTTATATTAAGACATTTTACCATTAGACTAACATTCTGCTGATCGGGCTGTGTTGTGACTAATTTAAATAATTTTTAAATTTCAGATAGTAATGAAAAGGCGGGATGCGAGTACTTCGAGACCTTCTGTTGCTGGTGTTGGTGGCAAGTGCAGAGATATCGGACGTCGATGACAGCGACAGAAATGACGCTTGCTACATCTGCAAGTGCAGCGTCGACAGGAGCAACATCGACTGCTCCAAGCGAGGACTGACCAGTCTTCCTCATGGTATCAGTGAGAAGGTAGATGAAAATTAGTTAGGCGTTAGCTTACGTCTTTTGAATGATCGGCAAAACAATGTTACAAGAATTGTTGGACAAAATGGAAAAAAATCATCTAAATGCATATTTTCTTAGTAACTTATTGATAGTATTAAAATCTCTCTAATATATTTTAAGGCGCATTACTGACTTAGGCAGACACGTCAGTGATACATTTCGCAACACGTGTTGTAAATAAATTAAAAATTGTGTTTTGATGTGTCCAAAGGAAACAAAAGAAAGTTACAAGACTATTAAACAATTAAAAAGGCATTCTTATGTGTTTAAAAATGTTAAAATTTTTAAATATTGACTGGAGGATCAATCAGAAACTTCAAAGCATAGTTCATAACATATGCAAAGCAAACTTATCCATTAGTCTTATGTTTAAAAAAAACACGAAATTATTCATGTCGGTTTTGTATCAAAAATTCACTAAAATATATTATAGTGGATATTGTCATTGGATTACACTAATTTATGCATTTTATCTCATTTAATATATAAAATTCCCGACGTTCCGAGTATGTACTTCACAACAACATGTATTTTGTTCCAACAGAGTTATATTGTTGTCCCATAACGTAGATGCTGGGTGCGGGTAGATGTATGCTCCAAATTTTAGGAATCCAAATAAACATTAACAGCAATGAAATTCAAAAACTAAATTTTGTTTAATATTATTTATATTTTAATCGTGTTTTTTAATGTTTCAGGTGACGAGCCTGAACATGTCCAACAACGAAATTTCAAAATTTCCTGAAAATTTGAACAAACTCCACAACCTTGTACATCTTGATCTTAGCAGAAATCAAATAAGTTCGCTTCCAGAAGATGCTCTTAACAACATGACATCGCTTGAACTGTTGAACTTATCGCAAAATAACTTCGATTCATGGCTCAACTTAAATCCTAATGATGTACTTCAACCGGCAACTAATCTTAAAATACTAGACTTGTCACATAATAAGTTTTATACGATGGAAAATTTAGCAAATCAGGAACTTTTAATAAGCCCGTCATTGGAAACTTTGATTTTAGATAACTGCAAAATAACTTCAATTCGCGGTAGATCACCGTTAAGTGGGTTAATAAACATAAGGGTATTTAAAATTAATTCCAATCCATTATCGAGAATTCAAGGTCTAGTATCCCCTACACTTAAAAGTTTCTACGCGAGTAACTGTCAATTGAATTCCATCAACCACAGTGAACTATCATATCTCCCATCATTGGTGTATTTAAAGCTGTCAAATAATAACGGTTTAGTTTTGTACAGTTCATCAAATTCTGTTATGTCCACTTCTCTAAGGTATTTAGATATTTCATACTGTAATATAATGCAGATCAGTCTTGCAGGATTCCCAAATATTAGAAAGGCACTATTAAGTCATAACGTTGTAAGATTTCTAGAGAGTAATAACTTTATAAATAACTCTAAATTAGAATACTTAGACTTATCATATAATAATATTGGCTCCCTGAAAAGCGACACATTTCGTGGACTAAGTATGTTAAAATATTTAGATTTGTCGTGGAATGAAATTGCGAATATACCGGAAGATAGTTTGCTAGAGATGCCGTCGCTGACACAACTGAAGCTGCGTAGGAATTATTTGACAAACGTTGGTCATTTGAGATCAACATCAGTCTCAATTCTAGATATGAGCTACTGCGAACTAAACACTATAGGTAAAGATTCTCTAGAAGGTTGGCAATCACTTATTGATTTAGATTTGTCACATAATCTTCTATCGTATATCCCAGACAGTATTTCATCAAATACTCTGAAGTATTTAAATTTGAATTTTAATCGAATAAGTGCTGTAAATAATGCAACTTTCTATATGCTACCTCGATTAATGGGATTAAGCGTGATTGGAAATCGTTTCACGACAATTTGGAGTAGATCATACTTTGACTCTAACCCTTATCTAGAGAGACTGGATCTCATTGATAATATGTGGCGTTGCGACTGTACGGACGGTAATATGTTTGACTTTTATGAATTTGTCACGTTAGAGCCAAACAAAAAAGAGGAATCGTATAATCTTATTTGCAATAGTCCTGTAAATTTAGTTGGACAAACGTGGCTCGAGGCGTGTTATTTTACTTGGAATCCTACCGAAAAAAAAGCAAACGCTGATGCTTTGATATGGTTTATAGTGGTAATGATAGTAGGTTTAGCTTTGTGTTTAATTTTAGTTAATATAATAAGGAAATCAATGAATCGCCGGTTAGCTGGCCTGCAAGAGGAAAGATTGAGGCAAGTGGAGGAAGCCAGAGACAGATTGCGCCAGTTACGAATGCGCGCCGAGCAGGAAGCGTTATGCAACGCTCCTGACCCGAGGGATCTAGTCGCTCCGCCGTCTTACGACGAGGCTCTTTCGATGCCCAAGCTTACTGCTTCATGCCAGTCATTATGCGATGAGAGAACGGGAAAGAAGAAAAGAAGAAAAGGCAGGCGTAAAACTAAGTCTAGTGGGGATCTGTTGGAAGAAACTGAAAGAAATGGGGATTTATCTGTGGGAGACGATTTAGAATTGAACGAAGCGCCGGAAACCAATCGTCGACGACGTCGCCGACGACCGAGGAACTTCGGTAGCCATGAGATAGCCGAGTTGGACCAGTCTCCTGGAGTGCGCCGCAGACGTATGTCTGAGTATGGCATAGGTGGCAACGACAGTATCACGGTTGTAGTGGAGCCGGTATTGGAACGACCGCTTCGGCCCAGCAATAGAAGATATTCAATAGATGACGATGAACCTAGGGAAAGTGATTTTTAATATTACACTTTTGAGATTGTCTATCTTATCACTATTCGATCCTTCAACTGCAAGAAAATGGAATTCAGACGGTCGTATTAAAGAATAATATTAGTTGTAGTTTAAATGTCAAAAATGCATGATACAATACCAACGATTATTATTTTGTACTTATTATTTAATTTTTATGAAACACTATGTGAAAATTATGTCCAGAGTCATCTATACTATGATTGTAAAATAATTTAAAAGTTTATTATTTATATAAATAGAATAATATAATAGCGTTGTTAGTTAGATG
>DWTW01001145.1:0-13383 GCA_018246275.1 Papilio slateri | reverse complement strand
GTCATCGACCTTTGACAGGTGTGCAAAGTTTGAATTAAATCTGATCGTTCAAAGTAGGACAAAATCGAGCTCAAAGGAGTCGGTTACATGCATACATACATACAGGTGAAGCTAATAAAAGCGTGTTAAAATAGGATAATGGCTGGTATTTACGCATTAAACATTTAGTACATTGTATTATTATTGCATATTCCTTGTTATTACTTGCTCTGCTACGTATTTACAAAATTAAATAATGATTGAATAACACATAAACACATTTAGTATAGTCATACAATATTGACCCATTTGCATCAAATCGATAAAATAAAAAACTTAAAAAATACCCATTTTTCAAGTTTTTTTATTTTATCGATTGATTTGACTGATCTGCAGAGAAAGAACTCGAGAAGCTTGCGTTACCTTGTTGAACTTGATCCGGTACAGAAATGAAGGGATTTTGGAGGAAAATGACACGGCGTAATTTACAAGACAGCTTCTTCAGATCCGGCCAAGCAATAACAGATGTCTACTGTACTGAACTAAATGATGGCGAAACTCTCAGCGAGACAGCGCCGGCTCTTAAACCGATCTTAACCACTATTGCTCCATGATAACGAAAGACCTAACACTGCTGGAGGACTTTTTGCTTTGCGGTAGAACTTTGTTCCCAGAGTTTTACCGCAAAGGAATAATTAACCTTTCTGTGAGATGGCGGAAATGTATAATGTTTAGATAATGTGGGTAGATACTTTGGTCAAATAAATATGTATATTTTACCTTAGAAAAAAATTGTTTAAGACTTTTCAGACTCCATACTTTAACCCCTGGTAAATTTTAAAAAATCTTTAAATCAAAAAATACCTTATGGCAAGATCCTAGAATTTACATTTCCTTGTAGCATATGATCTACGTCACTATAGTTCCGTTAACACACTGCTTACGGTAGAGCCGGAATCCACATGTGTATATACACGCGTTTGAAGTTAAGAATAAGCGATCCATCGACTTGTCAAGATATTCTCAAGCTATCCAAGTTAATTATAATTGCATCTTCATTTATATTACTTTTGAAAGGTAAATAGTATATATCGTAAAATTCATGGGGCTTGTACATTGTAAACGTCTACTATCTACTGAAGAAATTCGTATTATTCTGCACGGAAAATATATTTTGCTGTGCTTAGTAAAAGCACACTTGATGTCGACGAAAACAAAATTCATATTAACTTTTATTACATAGCGACGGAATAAATAATAAGCATAAATGTCGTTTACTTTATGCTTTTATTACTTTAAGTCCGGGCGCCATTACCTCACGCCGTCACAGGAAGGCTCGAGCTGAGTCACGGTAGCTACATTTGGCCAGCTTTACAAGCACTGTTTTTTATTCTCGTGCTCCCCTGACATGGTTGGTCGGATATTATGTCAGTCTCGATTTTTATTTATTTAATTACAACTTTATACTTTAATTTATTTCCAGTGCTAGTAAGATGTAAAATGCGTCGAGCAGAATTATTTCTGTACATGCTGCCCTAAACACAAAGAAGTCCACAGGAAAGCAGTTTCGCAACATTTGCAATATGTGCCTACAATGTATCGTCACTAGCGAACTGTTTACCGTTATAGAACATGTCTACATAGTTAATTAATTAGCTATTAAGTTTTTAATGGAAAGTAAATGGCACAGTTCGATCGCCACTTCGGTAGGCTTATACATTTACATTATATATTTTATATTTCAAGTAAAATCACGATACGCAGATGTAGATGTAGAATTGATACTCTACGAAGTAAATAGAATTAAGGATTAAGTATGTTACACTCGTACGAATCAGAGTAATTAATATAAGTCTACAGTAGGTGTAGCGTTCTCTATGCCTACATCTGTATTTAAAGTAAACCCATCGAACTAGCTACATATATTGCAGTCGACAGTCGAAGACGATACCTCTCTTTGTCTGTGGCACGCGTCGCTCTAAATAACCTTTATACTTTAAGATCTAAACGAAGATAGCAGACGCATTAGTTTAACTCTATACACATTTAAAAAAAATCAATTATTATTAATTATATCAACAAAATAGCTTGGTTTCTATATCAGACAAAGATAATTTAGTATTTGACTTACGATTGGAACTGGTAAAAGAAACTCCTTCGAATGATACTGTACAGCTAAAGCGATATCACGATAGTAGAGACGAGATAATCGCTGGGTTCCCTATACAATGCGCCATTAAACATTAACCCCTTCTTTACAGTTAGGGGTAACTAAAATTAATTAAAATTGCAAGACAGCCCCTGATAACTAAATAACTAAACATTTCATTAATATGAATTCGAGAGGGGTGATAACGCTCCGCAGCTCGCAGGGCGGGCGGCGCCAACGCGGCCCTAACCTACCATTTTGTCACTTAAATGACTCTTGTTATTATAACTTAGTGACACGAATTCTGGAATGAAAATCTATTGTGTATTCGTAGCTCTTCATTACATTTATAATAATGTTCTACTTTAGTTTGATGTCAGTTTAGATTATACAACTGAGATAAAAAAATACGTAAGATGCGATAATTACAGTATTTAAACATTTAAATTGTTTTGATAACATTATTAATGTTGTATCTTATCAAATATAAGACATTTTTTTAAATGTTGCATAATATTGTTGCTGCCGTGAATGATTATATAAAAAACCTTCTAAAATCTGGTAAAAAATGAATGCTTAATTGACTTCAATTGATGCATTACAGCCACGGCAATACACAAGGTAATGCAGCCGTTAAAATGACTTACGTACTGTATGTGTAGTCGATAGCTCAGTGTTCAAATGGATTCGGTATATTTGTGAATCATATTTTTTCTGTGAAAATGTGTCGTGTTACTTATATTTGCAGCACCAGTATACAGACTACTGTTAAATATATGCACTGAACGTATTCCGCACAACTGGCTGAGATCGAGAGTTCAAAAGCAGATGCCTTCTAACTCAGACCCTTTCAGTAAGTGAAGTGACCAAGAATACATAAATGAATTCGCTGCACACGGCACAGCGCCTGTGCAGCTGGTTCATTATGTATTGTTGTATATATAATCACATTAAGGAGTATGTCTGTAAGTATTTTGTTCAGACTATTTCATAATGAAAATAAAAAAAACAAACAAACGAACGCAACATTGTTTGAAAAGGCAATACAAACAAGTACTACAATTTACTGTCCGCAATCATCGCATCCGCTGCACCAATAACATACCATTGATATTATTTTTTTGTTATAACAACAGAATCGATCGCTGCGACAGCCCAATTAACTAAACAAGTTTTTTGCGGCGTAACTGGCTAATATTTCATTTAACTACAGACAAGGGTATTATTAGTTTTATGACAGCACTTCAATATGTGGAATTCATATGCAAAACTGTTCACGTAATGCCACTTAACTTGATTTCCATTATGAAAATTGAGCGGAATGCTTACGAAAATTATGGTCCCCGCGTGCACTGTCGCGTCACTGCCGTCGATACGAATTTTTTACATGTAAATTATGAAATCTTATGTTGTTGTTGCTTGCTAAATCATGTGTTACCTTTTAACTTATAAGTGTTCATTTAAAAAAAAATCTTGAAGTCAAAAAGATAAACTGAAGTATTATAATATTACCAACTCTTGACTCTGTATTCTAGTTTAAACTTTTTACATGAAATACGCAATCGGTTTTCAGCTAAAACAATATTTTGTATAATTGTTACTCAAAAATTAAATTGTTTGTTGGCTGGTTATTTTGTTTCTTTTGACAATTTAAACATTTTACAACATATTCCGCGCTAAAGCCTATTAATATATCACTAGACTAAGTCTGAGATAAATAAACGTTACTAAGCCATGGCTTAGCCAAAGCAAGTGCTTTGCAACGTTCTAAGTATGACTTTCACATAAATAGACGGCATTTACTTTCTAAGAAAGTCAACCTAACGCTAAGCAAATGCTTGTGCAAATACGTGTTAAAAATAAACTAATTAATTGTGAACGCTTCCAATGCTCCAAGTAGAACTTTGGCTTAGGTCGTGCTCGTCGTGGTCATGATTATTTATGTTGGTAACGGATACTCTGCTACACCAAGCCAAAGACGTACATTAATACGTAATACTTAGCAACGACTATTTATCGCGGTCCAAGTGTAACCTCATATAAAACAAAAGCACGGAAAAATTTAACTACAAAGTTTACTCAGAAGCCTGAAAAGAAGATCATGTTGTTAAGTTTTTAAAATTAATAACGTCAGTATGGCTGAGCTCTCCCGATGGCAAGTATGGAGACCACATCAAATGCTGTGAGCTCAGCCGTCCTATTCCTACAACACGTCGCCTTTGTGCCGCGCCGCGCTGCGGTGGAGCCTGCCTACAGATACGTTACGTGGTTACTTTTCACTCGCTATCAATTCCTTTGTTTGCCATGACTTGAACTGTTGGTTTTGTGTATATATTATTGTTTTATACATATAAAGAACACAGCAACTTAAAATTTAAATTACAGAACGGCTCACATAGTACACTGTGGTGTGAGAACGCAAAGCAGTTCTGGTATAATTCTGTGTAATGCATTTGGAAATCTAACAGTCGAAAATGCAAATTCTTTCGTGTCTTCACTATGATGATGCATGTAGAAAATTTACAACGGCTCTTATGTATTCGAAGTAATGTTAACGGAACCTAGCCTCCGGCACCGCAAGTGCGAAACTTTCAGCTAAATCGTACCTCCGCTCCGCAAGTGCGAAACTTTCAGCTAAATCGTACCTCCGCCTCCGCATTACCTGTAAATTTTGTGCGGAGTTGTAACTGAGGTTTATTTATGTTGACATACAATGCGCAAGGAGCCATACTGGCGACGATTACGCTTGTGTGACGATTGTGCCTTCCTGACGCGAGCAACGGGTGTGAGGCCGTAGGCAAATGTGTTTTTGCCTCTTCTTAGTTTTGATATGATACCAATAACGTTTAAAAAAGAAAGTGCCTACATATTTGGAATAAATATTTTTGTACTTTTTATTTCTTTTAATACTTATGAATTAATCTGTTTTTCACTTCTTCCCTCGCCTCCGTCTCCATTAACCTAACTTCCATTCCATCCATTAACTTCGTATCGCAGATCAATTCAAAGCCTTTCACTTCCGCGTCCACCTCCACTAAGAAGACATCCGTTACAACCCTAATTCGAAGTTAGGTATAATAACTGCTTTATTAGATGGACCAAAACAAATATTAAAGATAATAAACAATGCGTTTGTTTGTTATCACCTTCAACCGCTGACCTATTTCAAGTCTCGTGATATTTTTGACTCTATAAATGTATCGCCCTTGTGGCCAAAACAGCATCCAGACCTTGTTTACTACAAAAGTTGGAACTACTTTATAAATTGACTAATGTAGCTTAAATAATGAAAACGAAAATACATTTGTTTTTTCAGTAACATTTTATAATTTCAACATTATTATTTTTCGTCTTTGGTTTGAATACTAAGTAAAACGTTAGAAGTTGGCAAGTCGCCGTGAACTTGTGGAAAATCGTAGCGCGACATGGAAGAAAGCTCTCCCTTTGTCGTATCTCTGGTTTTCTTGTGTGTTTGTTTCGCTGGTTTCTTGTGGATTGTGCACTAACTTTATATTATATAATATTTTGAGAACTAACTTTAGACACATAATTTTTCTGAGTATTATACCTTGTTGGATACAAATAGTTAAATTTGATTTTTAAGTAGTAACAGCTTATTTTTTGTTCAATTTTATTGAATTTTGTACTTCTTTAACAACTACTGTCGTAACTTACAGTGGTGTTGAATACTTGCAGGACAGAAATGAGAAGTTGTTCTTCAGACTATTATCTGAGAATGTGGAGAAGTATTTGCCAATCGTTTACACGCCTACCGTCGGCTTGGCGTGTCAGAGATTCGGTCTCATCTACAGGAGGCCCAGAGGTCTCTTTATCACGATCAATGACAAAGGGCATATATTCAACATTTTGAAGAATTGGTGAGTTATTATGTGATTTAAGATTTATCTATTTTCTGAACTTAAATCTTAGTTTAGTATTCTTACTTGCAATTAGCACAATGGTAGTGTCATCAGCAACTGTTGCACGAATGTGCTGGCTCGAGCGGGGAAGTTGCCACGACATCACAGATGTCGGTGTGTAGGTACACATATTAACGCTTTCGCCTGATGAGTGCGATGCCGAAAGTCTCATCCCTTTCCTCATCGTAAGTAAACCTGATGTTAATTCTTACGCCTGCTACACTTTTGTGATCGTCTCTTGTTTATCCAGTAATTACTCTAAACCGGAACGCCGTATCGTGTGTCCACTCTGTGTCTGTGTTACATTTGTTAACACGCACGATTGCTAGATACGTATCTCGAGGAGCAAGTTAGAGCAATGAGTGATGTATTTGTAGGCCCGAGCCTGATGTAAGAGCGATAGTCTTCACGGACGGTGAACGGATCTTGGGTCTAGGTGACTTAGGGGCGTACGGTATGGGCATCCCCGTCGGCAAACTATCCTTGTACACCGCCCTAGCCGGGATCAAACCGCACCAGTGTTTGCCGATTACTCTGGATGTCGGGACTGATAATCAGGTATGTTCAACATACACACATATAGTTTTTACAGATAGCCAAGTAGTTGGGTTGTTTGTCTTATGTGTAAGACGTCTAGTTGAATCGGATGAGGTGCTTAGTTATAATTTTTAAGTATTACGTGTTTCGCGACAACAGGCGAATGGCGATTCGAACCCACGACCTCACTTTTCGCAGTCCGTAGCACTATGCAATTGGTGTTTATAAATTTAGTTTGATAAAACATTATTGACTAATTAAGGGCTCATCACACGAGCGATACGTTGTCAACTGTAGCCTTCGACATCAGCTGTCCATGGGTGGCCGCAGTTGTGTGCCTAAATATCTAAATGTGAATAAAGTCTCAGTTTACGACAACATATCGATGTATAAAATCATGAGCCAAGACAGTCCGTATAGGTCGACACGTCATTTAGATGGACAGAACGTAGATGTAGTGATATCATATTTATTTATTTTTAAATATATTTTAGCTTTTTATTCGTTAATGGGATATTATATTAATGGACATTATCATTTATTAGTAAGTCTATCTATTTTTTTTCTATAGGAGAAAAACTAGTGCGTGACCGCAACGCCACCTGATGTTATGTGACGACGTCATCGATACGTGCTACGCACTGGAGTGCGTACCACGTTTCGATCGTGGCGTCAGCATCATGCTATATGGAAACATACTAAATAAATACATATTAAATAGTCTTGTTTTTGGCATGATATACTAATTTCGTACGATCCTAACACTTAGTTTATAGCTTAAAATACACATATATACGTAGTTAAATATGGCGCAAATACATTAATGACTCGTATCGTAAATACTAAAAGTAAACTAACCCTTAGACCATGTGTAATAAGATTGAGATTTGTTCGACAGGATCTGTTGGAGGATCCCCTGTACATCGGACTGCGACAACGGCGCACAAGAGGGAAGGAGTACGATGAGTTTATTGACGAGTTCATGGAAGCGTGCGTACAGAGATACGGCCAGAATACGCTCTTACAGGTAAGATTTCATAGGCATCGTGATGTTTTATAAAATTATCCCGGGCAACACATAAATGGATAACGGGACGAGCATGAAAAGAAAAATCAGTCCATTCTGGTGTGGTCGTTTAAAAATATGCCAAGCGTGACTCAAATTGGGTATTAGAAATAGTGTAGGTATGCTGTTGGATAGTAAAAAGTGTGGCTTAAAAGAAGACGTTGTGACAAAATTGAGAATGGTATGCTTCTGTGGTTCAGGTATATTGAAAGTGAGCAGGGAACACTTTGGATGGATAATAGATTAATGTCATAGTAAAGAAAAGCCATATTAAGACAGTAGTATTACTATGACTTTTTTTAAAGAGATAGAGATATAAGCATGATGTATGTGTAGAGATGTATGGATGTAGAAGAAGCGAAATAGAGGTTTGTCAGGACTGTTCTAAATAGCTTTTCTGCCTACCCCTCTGGGCTACGGGAGTTAGTGCTACTTTATTCATTTACTTAATACATAATAAAAATATCTTGATATAATCTGATGGAACTCTAATATTTTTAAATACATCCTGATTGTCTTAAATTCAAAATGGTCGTAAAGATGCACTGCGATGATTTAACGTAGGCTAGGCCGCGAACACTTTCTGGCATCTGCCATTTATAGTTACGCCTGTTAGCGATAATGGACGGAAAGATTCAATCTATAAGGGGATAAAACTGGAACAAGTTAGGTTTTCACCGAAATTTATTAAGGTCTAGAAATGTTGCATTATTTTACGAGGAGCTTGATAAAGTTGTTAAATTAATTTTGTTTCAAATTCAACGATCTCTTATCGGATTTAATTATTCCTTTTTTATTTTAACTTTGAGAATGTCGTTTTGTATCGTAACAGTTTTAATAAGTAGTTTGAATTTTCTTTCAGATGAATTTTATTACGACACAGTAACGTATGCACGAGTTTACGTTATAATTTATATAGTCATTAATTTTCACTTACAGTTCGAAGATTTTGCTTTAATAAACGCGGGTCGTCTCCTGCAGAAGTATAGGCACAAGTACTGCACGTTCAACGACGACATCCAAGGCACGGCGAGCGTGGCGGTGGCCGGCCTCATGGCCGCCGTCAGGGTCACCAAGCGCAAGCTCAGCGAGAATATATACCTCTTCCTCGGCGCTGGCTCCGTGAGTCTTTTAAAATTTACATTAATGACTAGCAAACCGCTCCGGTTCAGATTGGATAAATGAAGGCAAATAAAAACAAAATATAGCCCTTTTTACTCGCTGATAGAAGAGCTTTTTATGGGTGAATGAATTTTTAAAATCGGTCCAGTAGTTTCAGAGCCTATTCAATTCAAACAAACAATCAAATCTTTCCTCTTTATAATATAAGTTTAGATTAAAAAAAATGTATCGTGCAGATCTCCCACAACAAAGACTGATCAAATCATCGGTCGCTGGGATCGTTTTAAGAAGATTAGGAAGACATATTGTTTATTTAATTCATAGGTTTAAACCAGCAAAAATATTAACAATACACATACAACATTTGTTTTCAATGGCGGTTTTCAACTCGTTTCCCTTGAAAGTTAACTAAGGTAGTGCAATCTAATACTCGTGCACAATAGGATGAGACCTATTTTCGGTGACGTTACAGCGGTGGAGACTAAAGAACGTGGTATAGCTTCGTCGCTCGTTGTAGAAACAACAAGTCTTGCATATCATGTTTTTGAGTACACTTGGTTATTTAATAAATTTCTTCTTAGGCTTCCAACGGAATCGCCAACTTGACAGTAGCGGCCATGATGTCGGAGGGACTGACGGAGAAACAGGCGAGGGAGCGCGTCTACATGTTCGACGTGGACGGGCTGCTGTCGACGCGGCGCGAGGGCGGAGTGCCCGAACACGCCAAAGCATTCGGCAAGGACATTGAACCAGAGAAGGACTTTGAGACTTGCGTTGCCAAGATTAAGCCGAGCTGTCTTATTGGTATGTACTATTTTTTTATTTTGTCCGTAAGCTCCCGACGGCATAGCTAATTTGACAGTAGCGGCCATGATGTCCAAGGGACTAGACAGGTGAAGGAGCGCGTCTACATGCGTCTGCTGTTGACGCGGTGCGAGGGCGGACCGGACATTGGACCGGTGAAGGACTTTGAGGCATGCGTTGCGAAGATCAAACCAAGTTGTCTTAGTATGTCGAGGTTATATCGGTGGTTACGTACAGAATGACCCAGTGTAGGTCTACCATAAAATTGATTAATGATCTAGTCAAGTATTTGTGAGGATCCTCGGTAAAACATGTCGTCCAACAATGGTCGTCTTCTGATTAATACCGATTATATACAATAATCTGTTATACAAAGATAGGACCTGTTCCTAAAAAGTCCTAAAACAAATTATGTTAGTTCAAAAATTACTTTAAGGTGGACCGAAGGCAAAAGTGAAAATTAACTGCTATTTTATATAGCATCATTTTTGATTGATATTTAAATTAAGTAAACTATAGTGATGTAATATTAACTTTAAAGTCTATTTAAATTGAAAATCATTCGATACTGAAAAAGAATTTCGTTCAAAGCCGAACAACTAAATATACAAAGTAGAGTGACTAGATCACGATTTTTAAGACTACTAGCCCTATCTATTACAATAAAAATAAATAAATTAACATTAGCGTGTAGGTGTCGTGTACTCAAAGATTTTAGTCATAAATAACAAGTGGTTCGTTTTAAAAAAATCACGAATTATAATCAACATGGTAACTGAGCCAGCAATAGTCGATGACGATACATATGTTTAGTGGTGTAATTTATATCGATATATTTGTTGTTGGGAGTCGATGTTTTATTGAGTAATTATTTATGAAGGCAATTTCAATATTTTATTGATGAGAGAAATGACCTTGGATCTAACGGACTTGTTATTTATTTGCTATTGTTTACGAATTGTTTATTGTCAATTAAACTGAACACTAATTGATCCAAATACATTCACATATTTAGTTCTTTACATTTCGTATGAGAATCATTATAACTTCTCACATATATCAATTGTGCATGATAATTTAGTATACAGTAATATAGGAGAGAACAACACTAGAAACCTCGCGCTAATTAAGCGAATAGTTTGGTCACCTGCAGTTACGTAACTACGTCGACTCATGAAAAAGCGCAATTATAATTAGAGTAAGGGAGTCGTTATCAATCTTTTTTTAGAAATATTTTCGTTGTGGATGACAAAAACGAAGAAAGAATGGGATGCAAAGGAGATAAGGTTGTAGAATGGGATGCAAAGGGGATAAGGTACGGCACTTTAATCATGAGATGTACGGCAGAATTATAATAACCTCGACCTCTGTATCCAGTGGGATCGTGGTACTTCCCCGGTCAAGTCGCCCTATTTGTGCTACGACTGTTGATCATCAATCTGATCATAGCTTTAGGACGTATACAGGTAGGTTTCACAATTTTAGTCCAAAGCTTATCATTTATTGTGCATTAGTAATTAACATTGGCTGTTATAATTTTAGGTTGTTCGACGGTCGGTGGGGCGTTCACACCGAACGTGCTTCAGCAGATGGCCAAGAACATCGAGAGACCCGTCATCTTCGCGCTATCCAACCCCACCAGCAAGGCGGAGTGCACCGCGCAGGCCGCGTACGATCACACCGATGTAAGTTGTCACTTAGACGTGTCGCAGTTTGCTTTGTAGCGCCCATAGCTTAATGGCTTAGGGTACGGGCCGCGCAACATGCTCAACACCACTGATGTCGTTTTGTTCATATTTCGCGCACCAAGTAGTTTGGACATGGTTAAAAGAAATATTGGTAAATTATTTCGGTAATCTACTAATATTTCATATATATGCTCGCGGATGGTTGGCGCCAGGCAGGCGACCCACCGTAAAAAAACTGTAGCTAAAACCTATTACAGTAAGGACTACGGTTGCCCTGTGCCAACCCCACATAAAGTGGGACAAGGGCAGGAAGAAAAAAAAATGTTTCGGTTTGTTTTGTAAATAATCTAGACATAATTTATAGTAGGCTCTGCTTGGTTAAAAACTAGTAACTAGAAATTCAGCATATAGAATTCCTAATTGATTTATGGTGGTAGACGCCAAACTAGTAATTCAGTCACCTGATGTCAAGTGATATTTGGAGACATTGTGAAGGAAAATGAAGGGGAGGAGATAAAGAGAAAGGTGAAGCGAGAGGAGTGACAGAGACAGAAAGAGATAGGGCTTGTTGCAATTCGAGTCGGTCCATTCATGCAGTGGCTCCTGCTGGCTCTCCCTGTTAACACTGAAAACATTGAGCTGATGATGGAACAATATTTCCAGGGTCGTTGCATCTTCGCGTCTGGGTCACCGTTCCCGCCGGTGCAGTACAACGGCAAGGAGTACCACACGGGGCAGGGCAACAACTCGTATATCTTCCCCGGGATAGCCCTCGGGGTGATCGCCACCGCCACGCACCATATACCGGAGACTATGTTTTTGACTGCCGCTAGAGTGAGTTTGTTTTTAATTTCAATAGTAATTTTATTTTATTTATTTTAAAAGGTTCATATATTGGATGACACATAATACTATATATATAAAAACAAATTCATTAAATAATTAATGTATTCTCAAGAGGAGAGAAGTCGGGCGCCCTACTTCCAAATGGATCGATGGCCTCGTGAAGGCGGCGAGAAATGGTTGCACAGACTGTGGAAGGCATTTGGGGAAGGCCAGATGTCTGGCACTGTAGTGATGATGAATAATAAAATAATGAAATTCATATAAAAACATATCGCGGTATATCAAATTGTAACGGTTTGAGCACACGCCGATAGAGGCATATAACTCTTAGAGAGCAGATATTTTTAAATACTTTTTGACATGTCCGTAAAGTATAGTCTTTAGTATTATTTTGATGTAAAACTACATAAATGTTAACTTTCATCAAAATCTTTTTAGACGTTTTAAAAAAGTAACAAATTTTCATCCGCTTTAAATAAATTTCGCGTTTACATCAATAGGAAGAATTATTTAGGATATGGACTTGATACAGACGATTCCTTAGACCACACTAGGAAGCCACGGCGACGTGGCCAGCGACTCGGACTCTGGCGTCCGACGATCGCCAAGGCGTCTCTTTGGTCAATGATAGGAATACTCTGTCGGCCGGTTGGCGGCTAAGTGTGTGTGGCACGCTGCAAGTTGCATTGCAAGCGCACATTGTGGTGGCAACGTACCCAAGCCGCCAGGGTAACCTGGAGCTACGAAGGCAGCCATAGCTCCGTGGCCAAGTACGGTAGTTAACCCAACTACCGTACATTTTGACATTAACTATTTTTACTCGTAGTAAATAAAAGTTAATTATTTTAAAACTGTCTTATTTTCAGACTTTGGCTAACTATGTCAGTGAAGCAGATCTGTCCATTGGACGCATTTATCCCTCGCTGGCCGAGGTGAAGGACGTGTCTCTATCCATCGCGATAGAGGTCGCTAAGATGGCTTACGATGAGGGTACGTATTTATGTGATGATTTGAACTAAAAGCGCATTGTGTCGTTCGTGCTTTCGTTTTAGGCAACAGAAGTCCACCGCTAGACGGGAAAGGCATTAATCGCCACAGAGATCGGTCCTCTAATTATAGAAAATTTATATTCGTTACGTACCCTTCCAGGGGATGTTCCTTGATGGAGCCTTTGAATGAAAAAAAATGTACGTCTTCAAACGAGTTGAGTGACTCTTAAAGAATTTATTAAAAAACAAATTCATAAAAAACTCAGACTATTAAAAAAAAATT
>DWTW01001144.1:0-13386 GCA_018246275.1 Papilio slateri | reverse complement strand
CCCCCCCCCCCCCCCCCCCCCCCCCCCCCCCCCCCCCCCCCCCCCCCCCGCCACCGGCACGCACACTCATCAGACGAAACGCGGAATTGCTACGCACTAATGCTGCTGCGGACTCTACCACTATTGCAAAGTATTAACTAATAAATAAACTAATAAATAAATAACAAAAACTATTGTACAAGGTCTGAGTTTCGTTTCTAATTTTAGATTTAGATCAGCTATTGTTGTCTCTAGGTGAACTAAAAGTCGCGATAATATTAAACAATATATTATTCACACTCGTACAAAAAAGGCTTTTCGTTCATATATGTTAATTTGATAAAAGGATATGCCACCAATTTTAGACTTGCAGACACTGAAACTTATCAGGTACTAACTGACGGCAAACTTCGTACCGCCTAATCGTGAGTTTACACTGCCGAAAATATTCACATAAAACATGTTCAATTCATCTCAGTAGTTTTTTTATAGAGAAAGAGAGAGATAACAACATTTTTATGTGATGTTTTCAGCAGTGTGAACATACTATTAGAATTAATTTATGTTGTGTTACTACCTTCTTATCTGTATTAATTGCTGAATTGATTACACCCAGGGTCAGCCTTCATTGAAGCACATTTAGGACATTGGGCGAGGCGAGGGGCGCGGCTCGGGGGAGGTCGTATCAAGCGAATTCCGTCATCGGTGTGAGACTCGCGCTTCAAGCGCTCACACCGCGATTATATGACCGATCTTCGCTCCGCGTTGTCATCTGTCGTCGTTAGATCGTGTTTGTTTTTTCGGAGCTAACCGCTTGATCACATTTTACAATAAAGAAATAAATTATGAAAAAAATATTTTTAGATTTTTATAACCTTTACTCCGTTCATGGGCCGCATGAGCTGCCAGGGCGTGCAGGAGACGGAGATGACGTCGTAGCCCTGGTCCAGGTACAGCTCCGCGTACTTCAGCACGTGCTTGGGCTTCGACAGCAACCAGCTCAGCATGATGCACATGGGCCTATTCAAGGGCGTCGTACATCTAGAGAGAAGAGAAGGATAAAATCAAACTTCAAATGTTCCTACAATCATCGTGATAATATCACGGGTCGTTATTGAAAAGGGTAATTTTAATTTTAAGATAAAAATTTCCGAGAGTTTATTTTTTAGTGCAGTCAACATGTTATTACTAATAAAGGTTATATTTGGGTTTGAATCCAATATATTGGGATGGATATGGGGTAACTGCATAGTTTTGACTGCTCTAACTAGTTTAAATAAAAAAAATACTAAGAAGACAGTTTCTTGGCTTAACTGCAGAAAATCTAATCACAACCTCTCAATAGACTGGCTTGACTCAGCACACACAAAAAAATTGTGACAAAACAGAAATATACATATTTTTTCAAACCAATTTTGTTGTTGAAACAAACATACAAAAAGTGCATGCCTTAAATATATTCTAATAGTGTACTCACTTCATAGTTTCAGGATCTACGGAGAGTTTGATCTTGTCCTTGCTGATGTGCTTGATGTTTCTCGTGATGTTTTGCGTGTGCGCGCCGCGCTCGTAGCCTACGGCCAGCGGAGCGGGGCACGCTAAAGGTCGCTTCGAGCAGGTGGAGAGCTATAAACAAAGAGGATAGCACAAATTGTGTCTTTGAAGTAAGCTTTATCATTTTATCATAACGTTCCAGTCGAGTTTCGGAAAAGTACCCGTAAACTACGAGCACATGTCTTAGTAAAGAAGAAGCGAGAAAGGTGAGCCAAAATCGTTTTTTTTTATTGAAGTAGGCGGCAAACGAGCTAACAGTACACCGGATAGTAAGTGACCGCTACCCATTGGCATCTGCAACAAACTAACGAGTTGCACGTGCGTTACCTACCTTTAATAGACAGAGGAGAGAATAAATAGAAACAAAGGATATATCTTCTAACAATCCAATCCCTTCCCCATCATCCTTCTCCTTCCCATTCTCTCCTTATTAAAAAAGAATAGCAAGGGAAAAATGACTAGAATTAGGGACTCCGGCACCTCACTCATCAGATGAAACGCAGAAAGACTTCTACTTCACGCCTGTCTTCTGTGAGGTCGTTGTATTTCACCGGTCGAGCCGGCCCATTCGTGCAACAGATGTTGTTGTTGTGGATTCTACCATTGTTAAAACTTAAGAAAAAAAGATAACCTATGATAAAAATAAACTACGAAGACTTAACTAGTTACCACTTAAGTTAGGCAAATTCTTTGGACAATTTCGGTTACTTTGGTCCTTTTGCACATCTATTCATTTCTGATCTGATTTCGGAAGGAAACTCCGATGGTTGTCCTATCCTAGTCCTAGTCTCCATTGCCTTTTAATACACTTTGAGCCTTTGGATATCTATTGTGAGGAACCACGTCTCATTACCGTATGTCACCACTGGCAATACACACAGGTCAGGCTCGTCTAAGGACACTGCAGCAAATAGTTCAGATTTTTATTTTAGTATAAATTTATCGTTAATACACAACGCTCTGAGTACACAAACAATATACATAAATGATTTATACAATTTTAGACTTGGCAAATCTGAAATACGTCATGTCATATTCAATTATAATTCTCGAAGTGAAGACTTATAACTCAAATGGAATTAATGCTTTGCCCCGCAAATTTCAATTACTTGCTCGGCGACGACTTTAAAGCAATCACAATTTACCCTGACACATAGAAACGTATTAATGACTAAAGAAAGGGATCAGTACAAAGTAATCTAACCACTTGTACGAATGATTTTTTTATAAGACGCGTGAGAGAATAAGAACTCAATGATGGCATTCATATTGTATTGATGTTAATTCGTAGCACAATACAACGTTACGATGCATTTTTGTAATGTCAGATATCGTGGTCAATTTCTTAAGATCCCTTTATACCTCTTTTATTAGGCAAATAAAAATAAATAATTACTGGCTAAAGAACTGATAATACCTACAGTATCATTATGATATATTATAATTTAAACATACGAGTATTTAACAAAACCTCCATCTCGGAGTAATATTACATTAGTTGTAAATTAGATTTATGCATGACGGGGACTCGTAATTTACCATCCAATAACATTGAAAGGTTTAATAAAGATAATGTACGAAATGAACAGACTTGTAACATAGTTTTATATTTACTTTTGTATAATTAACTTAAAATCCTCTTAGAGTTTTCTTATTATTGAAAAAAACAATAGTTAATTTTAAACACCAATACATCTGACAGATTATACCTCAATGACATTCCGGGGAAGAATACGAATCGAATAACACCGCACTCTTTGAAATCGGTCAAGCCGTTTAAGCTACTGAAGGTCATAATGGAACAGAAAAATACATATACAAACAAATATACATACCCCGAAAAACATAGTGAAACCGTCGCGGCAGCTTTACTATGGCTGTACTGGCCGCGCGGTTGCCATACAGACTGCGTGGGCGCAGATGCGATCCATATACAGCGCACATTAATTTCGTATGAAATAAACCTTTGCAGCATTAAAATTATGAGACAGAGAGAGCGAAGCGAATTTAGCGAGCATAACTGAAACGTGGAGCAATTATCTCCCCCTTAATCGAATTCTCTCGGATGATTTGCCCCAATTATGAAAAGATTTTGATTGGACGAATCTCAAACAATATTTATGTAATTATGTTTCATTATGAAGACGTATCAAAGGTCTAATGGAATGTGCCTAATTGCTTGCTATTCGACCGCTACGTGCTTTATTCCAATGACTAAGCCCAACTTTTAATGAACCCTAATAGATTTTTTTATATTCAATTGTTGACTATTCACGAGATGTTATTTTAAATGTTTAATAATTGTATGATCATTATTATTATCCTATATTAAGTTATTTAATACATACTTCGTTTTTTTATTTCGTTTTAATGTGCCTGTGAATACGTCTACGTAGTATAATTACATATCGACTGACGATTGGTAGAAGTGGCCACTGATTGCCAAATGAACTGCTTTCTCTTTTGCGTCCTTCTTCAATAAACGAAGCCTTCTATAATTAAAGCTGTACTTAGATCATTTATTACTATCGGCGAACTACTAACCGAAATCTTATAAAACAAATCAGTCATAAACTAACATACTCTTTACTATTATCATTCCGATTCCTTCCCTTCTCCTTTTCTGTCTAAGGCTTGCACTTGCTTTTCTAGTGGTTATAGTAACATCAAATTAATCACTGGTTTCTTAGTCATGTCGTTTAAAAAATTGCAATAGCTTATGTCAAAATGATCTAATGTAGATCAGAGAAAAATGTTTTATCCACTTATTGGGGTTATGATGACCCTTTCATTTTTAAGAATTTTTGTAGAGAAAATTTTTGCGACGATGGAACATAGTTACTTTCAGACTTTTCCTTGAAATTCTTTTAAAGCTTTCTTTTGCATCAGTCTTTGATGGCGCGATAGTCAGAAGTTTCAAGCAGTATATTAAAAGAACTAGTAAATAAGTAATTAACTATAAAAGTTAAAATATTACATAAATTAGAATATTAAACTTTGTTTGAATATTCCGGATAACAAATCCGTTGAATAAGAGTAAGTTGTCAAATTGCATAAAACATAGATATCCTTGTACAAGCGAGAAATATGATTTAATTCCCCACTCTCCATTCTACCATCGGACGTTACAACATAAGGTTAGTGTTTCGTTGGTGATATACCTCCCGTTCCAACAAAGTTGAGTCCATTTTCAATATGCTTATAGCAATAAAGGCAAGTTGCCAATGTCACGATATTCTGACTGAAAACCTTACTGGGGTCAGAAAGAAAAAGAATATTTAATTGGAATGTTGACAGACACGTATTATAACCAGAAAGGTAAGTAAGGTGTAGAAATATTATCTTTTCGGAAGCTTTAATGCTTAGTACGGATTGTAACGTTTTATTTTTAAACTGGTAAAGGCGATGGCCGAATAGTCGGTTCACTTGTCATATGGGGCACTTCAATCGAAAGATACGACCCCAATGTTTGCTATATATTATGAAGTATATAAGTCCGTCTAATATAGCCTAATAGTGATTTTAGTATCATTATATCAGGTATAAGATCTCTTGTCCAAAAAGTTTTAACAAGTGACGAAACATCAAGTGAACAGTAAACATATAATTGTTTTATAACTTCATTGGTTGATGTCCTATTTAAGGTCATATAACGTAATTATATCATAGCGTGGCTTTTTAGTTAATACGAGTAAGGTAAATTGTTCGCCATTTTGCGTAGTAAGTAGCACTTGTAACGGACCAGAGGGTCCCAGGTGACATCGGCGACCGCACTTCGCCTCACACACTACCCTACCTTCATATAGGGGTACTTAAATGGATGGGGTATTTAACCGGTTCTTTTCTCTTAAGCATATTCTTGTTAAGGATAGGTATGTAACAAGCTTAGCTTGATATGATCGCTGATGTATACTGTGTTTTTTTTATAAAGTTAATTACAATTTAACATTAAGTAATACTGTAGCTAAGCACTTGTTTGTTTACTATAAAAAAATATTGCCTCTTTGCTTAATAAACACTCAGACGAAAAATTTAATATATTTAATTTAAAAGGAAACAAAATATTAATCTACCGCACCGCAAAGGTTTTAAGATATATTAGGGGATTGTTCCCAAGTTCTTAAGTCAACAGCGCTTCAAAGGCGCTTTCGAAATATACCAAACACACAATACGCGTCCGAACAACCTTGGAGGAACTTTTATTGCGAAATTTAAACACCCATTGGAAGTAATAGCTAAAGTTCTCACACGCCTATTCCTCCCCGCCCTACTCAAACAAGGGCAGTGTGAATAACTAAAGAACACTCAAAGATTCTTAAGATAAAGTACAAATCCGTCCTTTTTGCTGAATCATGCGAAATGTTAATAGTTGAGTAAAAATGGCCGATCTGAATTCAAGTCTCATTTAAAAATTGACTGGAAACTTGATCTATCTTGTAACTTATCTGTCGTATTGATATACGCGACAATAGTTAGAATTAGAGTACTTCGGAATAGACGATATTTTCGCGTGCCCGCTCCATTAACTCCTGCTTTATTAGTGTTCTTTTTATTTCTGCTTGACTCCTGACGGCTGTAGTGTGATGTCAATTATAGCCTATAACCTTCCTTAATAATTGGGCTATCAAATCCAAAATTAATTCTCCAAATCCGATAAACAGTTTATAAGATTAACGCGTTCAAACAAAGAAAGTTTTTAGCTTTATTATATTACATATAGAAAAATAGATTACAATAACAAAGTTTCAACACCAACCGACAATTTTAGTGCGAAAATCTTGGAATAAAATTGTCTACGTACTTATCCATTTATCAGATGCAGCTGTGGTTAGAATTATTTAAATTAATGACCGTCGAAATTTAAGCATCAATGAAACTTACAAGCCCGTCTAGATTTTAACAAATACAGCCAAGTTCGTGAAGAAGTCTTTTTCGTTCTATTGAGAAAATAATTGTAATAACAATATTACTTTTGCATTTCGTTAGAGGCAAATTGTAAGTTGAATTTTGTTCTTGTTCGGTCTTTGAGAATATACCAACTCACGAAGTAGAAATATGGATGAATGAATACCGAAGAAATCTCATTTAAATCTCTCTATCTATAAAGAAGTCTTTTATATTTTGGAACTTATAATACTTGTATCAATATAATACGAAGCGGAAAATATTCTTTGTTGAAAGAAAGTAGTGAGATATAATGGTATAATCACTTAGGGTTGACATTTTTTCACAATACGCCAATTCAAATTCGCGTAGCCTCGGCAATTTATTCGTCTTACATTTAAGGCAATGCGTGTCCTACAATAAGAAAGGTAGGTTTTAAGAATGAAGTTACTTTTATCTGCAAACGAGATTATGTAAAAATGTTGAGTAGTTTGGGAATGGGCCCCGTCCTCGTAAACTACCGATGTGACTGAATTTCAGCTGTCTTTTTTACTTTTGTACGTGGAATTACCTTCGTAACGAATTTATTTACATATAATTTTAACTTTGTTTATGTTTGTTTATTTTACTCTAAAATTGACAATCATTTCGAGTTATATTTATAATTTTTCGTTAATATAAACCATAATTAAATTGATATGTGACCATAAATGTCACATAGTCGTCATATTTGCCTGCCTACTTACTTACAGAACAGTAAATACGCCAGAGAGGCATTGCGCCCATAAAATGATAATTATTAATTAATTGCAATTATACGAGTCTAAACAACCTTGAAAGAATATTAAACAAGTATTAAAACAGGCGAGCAGCATCTGAGCTAACAAGATATCTGACGGGCGCTAAAATCACAATGCGTCCCTGCCGTGCCGGCAACTTATAATTGTCAACTCAACTTAGATTGGGGCTCGAAGAGGCAAACAACCACAACAATAACTTCGTCGTAAAGTAATAAAGATCTGCAATTATATAAGTAAGCCAGTCATGATTTGTGAACCTCCATAGAAAAATACAGCGTCCAGGAGTGTAAGCAATGGTGTCAGATATCTATTTCAAAAGTTCATAGCACTATATCGCTTTTTCCACAACCAGAAATTTAAAGTGAAAACCTGCGCTGAGTGATTTTCTTTAGGAGAAAAATTTATGGGTTCGCATCACCGAGTGTGCGAGAGTGAGATGTGTGATAGATTGCACTGGTAGTCTTACTCTACTGGAAATATTCTAGTTTGTTGCGTCACTATTGTTGAATTTACATTCGAATAAATCTCGTAGAGTCGTTCGAATTGTTATTCAAGAGCGTTCTTCAGAGTATCCACAAATTCATTAAAAAATAATTTGAACTAATTCTTCTGTTAAAAAAAATAAAGCTGACAGATAGCAACCGAATGCGTAAACGATTGACATCGTGTTGTAATAAAATGAAAAAATTCTGTCCATTAAATTTAGGCAACGCAGTTGCAAATCATTAGCTTGTAGCGGATGCCTATGGGTAGCTATTTCTTAATATCAGGTGATCCGCTTGCTCGTTTGCCACCTACTTCTAGAAAAGAAGTATAAAAACCACTACCCTCTGTTTTCTGAGATAGTGTTACTTCTCTGGTGTGG
Source organism: Papilio slateri (assembly GCA_018246275.1). Taxonomy (NCBI): domain Eukaryota; kingdom Metazoa; phylum Arthropoda; class Insecta; order Lepidoptera; family Papilionidae; genus Papilio; species Papilio slateri. The sequence goes on along the minus strand of DWTW01001144.1, from coordinate 5,304 downwards.
TGATCTTATAGGTCACAACATAATTTGCTTGATTCCTTATAAAGAAGCAACGTGATTCAACTTATTGCAAAAATATTATCAATGATATAATGTGTTTTGATGTCCGATTATTTAAATAAAATTAATTTATAGAGGTACACAGTATAACAGCGCATCTTATCTTAATAAAAAAAAATATAATTCAAATATACTTCAATTTAGACAATTGTTATGCTTAAATTATGTCACTTTTGGTCATAATAAATTCAGTAGAAATCTAGTAATCTAAGTTTTTATAGAAATTTCTTCACTTAATGTAAGATGCTTTAAAAATGACCTAAGGTAAGAAGTACACGTTTTTACTTCTTGTATCAATATCGTTTGTAGTATAAAAAATTAAGTGCTCAGTATGTTGGCAACGCGTCTTACTATAACGAGAAGTCTACTTGAGAATTCATTCCATCTCGCCGCGCTACTCCGTGACAGATGCGACCGCAGCCACCGCTTTCTGATCGCCTTGCACTTTTGTATGTGACGATATCGGATTACGCTCTTTATCACGATATTAAAAATAAATTATTTCAAAAATCAACTCAATTGCTATAATGCAAAAGTAGAAAATCGAATGGCATTACCGAATTAAGGCTTGTAGTCATTTGTCACTGCCGAACGGAGTTTGTATGACGGCAAAAACCTATTCCCCGACACAGAATACAATCAAAACGAACACCAAAGTTGGAAGACTGTATACCTAATCTATTTCGAAAGGGGAATAAAACTCGGCTATATCTTTAAAACTCGACCATAACTGTCGGACATGTGTCGTACAAGGTGGTGGATTGTAAAACGCCGTGTCTACAAGTTTTATTTGAAATTAATTCAATTATATTCAAAGTTGCTCATTCACGTATCGACGAACGGTTTCGTAAGAGCATCTAATACCGGTAATGTTTTGTGGGAGCTGCTGATATATGTTGCTCGAGTTGAAAGGTGACGTATGGCATCGTGCATAAAGACCGGCCGTTTGAGACATTGGGATTGAAGACTGCTTGGCATTGTCATAATATTTGCTTTTAGGAAATCCCCCTTTAGGTATCATGTTCATAAATATATTTTATGTTCGAATAAATATATTTTACGTATTTATTGAATTTTACGTAAGTTTTTGCCTTTATATTTTAGGTCAAAGATATTTTAATATCCAATAAATTAACAAGAATACACACTGTATAAATTGTGTAGATTAAATGAAATAATTATTGCCTTTCTTTCATTTATTTTATGAAATGATGGTATTTATTAAAAGAAAGCTAAGCTTGTTTCTTATTCAGAAGATATTTTATAGCAATGTTTCAAACATTCATCTATTTCTTTTCGGATGTGAAATGTAATATTTCAAATATGTATACCCCCGATGGGCGGACGACTGTTTTTCTTTTAAATTGTTTTATAGCAATTAGTTAAAAGACTTATGTAATTAAACATAGCTTTGTGAAATTCATATAGTTGGTGTATTTAGAAATAACCGAGCGAACATTGAATTATGAACGTTGGAAATTCAGGATTCCTTTTGTTTGGCCGGCAAATATGAAATGCAATAACGCGGGGTACGGACGGACACACAACATTGTGGACGCCGTGTTATGTATCGCTCTTTGTTATTTTATACTAATTAAAGTAAGGAATTTAATTTACTTCGAATTTATATTATTCAGAACATTGGCGTCTTTTCTGCACAACCATGGCATACAGATATTATAAAGCATCCTTTTGTTAATATTAAATTAAAATCAGATTCTTAGTAGTATAAAGTATTTGAAGACGCAACCGCTACATCGACTATTGATCCTCGCCTAGACGTCTTGTTACGTCATGTCTCTGATAATTCTATAAATATAGAATTATCAGACAAGATATATAATAAGGTAATTTCAAAAATTATGTAGTTAGATACTAAGTAAAAAGTAGATACTTTTAAGGTGTAACGATGAAAATTAAATAAGAAATACAGTAATCGTGTTCTGAAATATAAACAATATTTTATAATGAATACTGCGCTTTGCAGCTTAATAATAGATTAAGAAATCAGATTCAGATAGTACTTAGTTTCATCAGTACCTACGAGGTACTTCAAAAAGAAAGTATTAGGTGTAAATGTTTAATTAACCACAAAGACTGCAAAAAGGATCTTCGTTTCTACAGCGATCGAAGAAACAAGTTAGTCTTATATATTATTTAATAAAGTAATCTTTTTGTACTCTGTACAAACTCGTCGCAGTGACGTCATCGGACTCAGGTTTTATATTATTCAGCAAGAGTAGTAGATGTAAAATATGTATTAATGCAACCAAAGTTGTTGGACATGTGTTATCTATCATTATTTTTATTTTACAATGAAGATTACTACTCTTAATATCAGTAAATAGAACGTCGAAAAACAAATTAAACTACAATGCGTACTGTGCTTACAATTTTTACAGTGTTGTAGTTGCAGATTTGCCGGTGTTCCATGACTGTTCAATGAAACAAACTTGCCCGAACGTCAATTTCCCAGCAAACTCGATTACCAATTCTGATTAAAGTTATTCAAGCGTCAATTCTGAATGAAGTAACGTGTCGGCTCTGTCAAATTCATACTCTATGACAGCTGCCCACCAAACTATCGCCGGTTCGTTACGAGGCAGATTAATATTTCGTCGCGGTAAATACGTTATGCGCTGGACAGTGGCTGGAAGTTGCAGGCAAATTGTCGAAGTTACCAACCCTAGGGGCTGTCGTCTGCCAGGGTTGACACTCTTCGGAATTTGCAAAGACTTCTGAGCATAAATTTAAGAGGTAATTCTCTGTATTTTAGATGCAACCATACAACATTGAACAAAACACTTTCTTTTCTTGAACATAATTATCACGTTTATTCTATATATTGTAACAAACAATAATTTAAAAGAAACGGCAGCATACGACTGAATTATATTAAACTAAAAATTTAATTCTTCAATTCAATCAATCAAAAAACAAAGTTTAATGCATACCTTAGACATTGGCGAAGTACAAATCAAATGTATGTAGTTATTACGTAATTTCTATTGTTCATTGAATTACACGAGTTATAGCAGCAGCATGCAGTTATTAAGAGGATATAAAATTTATTTTCATTTTATAGAAGAAGTAAAAACCTTAAGTGGCAATGGGACACTTTGTTCACAGAACGGATGGCCGATAGGTCCGAAAAGTGCTTCGACAGCTTGAAAAATGGCGGTGACGTACAGGTCGACGCAGCGTAAGTAGGCCTCCCACAAAAAGGACCGTAGATCTGGTCAAGGTTGCGGGAGTAAGAGAGAGAAGAAACAAGCAAAGAAGCTAGCGTATCGCCTTATTTGAAAGGACCACCGCTACTAATAAACTACTCTTTCACGACCAGAAAAGTTGTAGAAGCGTTGCCGGTGTTAAGTAAACAGTATGACAGACTTCTTCATAGAATTTTCAATCAAAAGCTACAATAACTGCTACCGTTGCTTGGATCGGTCGCTGTTAAATAATTAATTGCAAATTGGGAGTACCGGTACCTGAAGGAATTATATATGTGATGTCTAGATGTGTAATAAACTCATTCTACATAAAAACGTTAAAAATATATTGGACCTTTATTAACTTTCTCAGTAACATTATTTGCAAAGTTAATTGGTAAAATGATTTTTCGATGGCACATGATAGCACAGACCTAGGTCATGTTAAAGAACTTTGGAATACCAAGTAAACTAGAAAGACTCATAGAAATCACAAGGGAAAGTCGAGGAGTGGTAAGAGTTGAAACTGAGATAACGGAAGAGTTTGAAGTGGTCACCGGATACAAAAGCAAATTACATACTACATTTGACTTTATTTAAACAAAAATTATCGGATCGTTCTTTTTTGAGTAAACGAGAGTAACGCTCCTCACTCCAATGCAATCTTTCTATAAAAACAAAATCCATTTCGCGTCGATGCCATCTGCGTTCCATTACAAGTAAAGCACGCGTGTCCTACATAATGACAGGGACCGTATTTAATTAAATCAAACAACAAGTATTCCAGTAAAGTGGACACGCTTCGCAAAATACGAAATACGGTTAGGGTTGTCCACTGCGGTGTTAACAGGTTGGCTACATACGTTAACATTTGTATTGAGGGATATAACGGCCATGCGAAATTGCAGGTTACTCTATGCGCTATGAATTGCATCTGCGCTCGGGTAGCGACAGCGACATCTTGCGGTAAGCACCGAAACTTTTACCTATGGAACCTTAAGAACGGAAGTTTGGTACACCATCATAGATTAATTAGTAACAGATTTTTAGTTGTAATAGAACGTATTAAACTAATATTACGTCACTAACTTCTCTAGCACAAACAGTAAGCTTTTCGTAAACGGAATTACAGAATAGATCATAAACCAGTCATATTATTATTTTATTTTATTCAAAGCTGAGCACTTTTAGTAACCATATTTATTGTTTACACAAATAACAAATTGTTCTTGAATTTGATCACATATATTATTTAGAATAAAGAGTACAGACCAGACCAGCTCTAAATCGTAATAACATGTTTCATGTGGTTCAAATATTAAATGCTGATGTTGGAATGAACAGGGAATATATTGCCAAAATATTGAAAGTTCGGTATCCAGGTATCAATTAGATCGAAAATATCCCAATGCGGGCATGCATTACGTATTTCGAATAAGCGAATTGCTATTAGTGCGACATGTCTGTTAGTTACGTAATGTTTGTGGTGTGACCGATATTCTGAGATAACACAAATCTGACTGGATAAGTCACCGTCAAAATACAAATATCGTCAGTTTATAATCTATCTCACGTAATATGCCTTAAAAAGCTGCCGGAAAAGTTGTGTATTATTATTACGATATTACATACATCAAAAATACGAATATGACGATTTTTTTTTGTGACTGGTTTGTCACTGTTAGCTGGAGGAGGCTTTGACAGGTTCCCCGGGCTCGAGGTGGCCGAGCGCAGAGGGCGCTTAGCCTAAACCTCTTTAAGAGTAACTAAGCTCGAGGGATCCCTCGGGAGCCTCGGCTCGGGTCGTTACTTTATTATTATTACCGGATTGGGGCGAAGCGTGGCCTTCTATGCGCTATTTATAAGCCCGGCCTTCTACGCGCTATTTATAAGCCCGGCCGGTATCATTGCAACCGCAATGCTTGATTTGATGACATGATGTCCCTGTTTAAATCTGTAATATCTTCGAAAATATTCATTTAAATTACATACTGTAAAGGGCCATTTTGATCTATATTAAATGCACAATGTATTTAAG
>DWTW01001143.1:0-13389 GCA_018246275.1 Papilio slateri | reverse complement strand
CATCGAGCTTTTAAGTCAAACGAGAAAGGAGTCAGCGCAATAACTCACTTTTTTTGGGTTATTGGGGAATCTTAATTGCTTGGTTTTAGACTAAGTATTATTTTATTAACGTGGTTACGTTAGTTACAAAACATTTCGTGAAATTTGAATAAATAATGAATGCAGAATGTTATTTGAAACAAAATAAATGCAGGGCTACGTTAGTGCTACGCCAACGCTACGCCAGAGCTACGCTTTAATTGCGGCGTGCAATTGTTTTCCTTTGATTTATACAGTTGCAGTGAATGAATGTTATTATCTTGTTCAGATGCATCGGGAGAGTACCGCTCGAAATATCTCGTCGTAGAAGGTTGCAATTTATATAATAAATAATGTTTACAAATTGCTAACTGTACATTGCCGCTGTTTTCTGAATCACATTTACTTATTTATTAGGTTCATCTAAACATAAACGTTGCTCTGTTTAGTCTTTGGGGTAAAAATAGATTTTAGTCTTGTTGCTATTATTAAAATGAATACAAAAAGGCTGCGCGGTGAAACTAACTATAGTTTAACATCTATACTAACAAAAAAGTCAACAGTGAACGCCGATCCGGCTCCGATATGGCTCGGTGCTGCACCACTTAGGCATCGCGAGTTTTTCAATTATATTCATCATCGTTCAGTTAACACCACCTTGACCTATTACAGTGTCTATCCAGACATTCAGCGTCTCTTGTCCTTGCTCTAGAAAAGATTTAAGAAGCTTGCGTATTTATTACGTTTGCACGAAAAAGGTAATCAGACAGACATTTAAAGTTTTCAATGCGTAATAACGTACAGATTCAAGGTTGTTGTAACAGGCCATGACAAATATTAATTTATTATGAGTCTGATAATAAATTTACTTTATTTTATATGAAATAAACTCAACATTTTTAAATAAAACGCCTGGCTTTACTCATCTTCTCTCCCATCTCTTTTGTTCTACACAAATGTGTGCCACGCATCTGGATTATTGCATATATCTACGGGTAGCAGTAACTTAACACCTTGTGGACAGCTTATTCGTTTTGCTACCTTATACCATTATAAACTGGCTTACACCCAGAAATCATGCCGACGGTATTTTATCGGACATACATTCTAAATTAATAATTGTTTTCGTTTTTCTTTGTTCTGAGTGAAATTGACCATAACGATGAGAACAAAAAAAATGGAGACCGAAACGTTAACTCAAGAATCGCAGAGCAGTAGCTACTTCGTAGCGGTGGTACTATGCCATCAATCGACATAGATAGCTTATAGAGTGGTATACAGGCTACCGTCGTTACTGACCTAATGTAGCAGGCTCGTAAGCAAATGTTGCATAACGTCGCGCTCGTGACATTGACTCTGCCGCGCTGGCTCGCCGCCAGGGGGAGCTAAAGATATAACTTGCCGAGATAATACACATGTTACGCAAGCCAGTGTCCTTGGCAAAGGATAAACGAGACGGAGCATTTGAAAGGGATTACCTTTCTTTTGAAGCATTATTATATTAACTTATTTTTTTATCGAAATTTATTTAGGCCTTTACTTAGATACAAGGTCTATTTTCTGTATCATGTCTAGTGTCACCTCTGGTTCACGATGTGTTACGAAAAACTAATCCTTGTTACATCTAAGCATAAAATTGTTGAGAAGCACTATAATCGGGGCAAATGCTTTGAAATCATCTTTCCTTCTAGCTCATCTATTTAAGATTTAATAATCTCGATAAGCCCATCAACCACGGTGGGATATACGAACATAATTTTTTACTACACGTTATTCGAACTTATCATATTTGATATAGATAACAATGTATATAACATGTATTATGTCTTTGCCCTTGCCTAACCCTAAGTAATAAATTATGTTTACCAATTTTCGAATGTGGCAGTTCGATCGTGTGTTGTTGTATTTGCATACATTAACAATTTAATGATGTTGTTTCAGGTAAGACGATTGTTATTCATGAATACATGAATACGCTCAGCTCGTTGCGTTGCGTTGTTGCCGTAAGTTTTATTATCATGTATATTTGTACGTTTTTGACTGTATTAAAGGTAAGTACTGAAGTTTATACTTAAATTTTAATCAAATGTAAATTAAACATGCAAAAGAGAAAAAATGTCTTCTTCAGTAAATAAGTGTGAACCTAAATATATCAATATAACCTAAGCAGCCGAGGAAAACATATCATTTTTACTGTTTGTACAACTACCATCTTATACATATCTAATCAAGTAAGCTACATTAATAACCTTACTGACTTTATAACAATATGCGAGCTATTGAACAATGAAAATCTTTAGTGTTAAGTTATATTGTTACCGTTATTGGCGTCGTAATTACCAAATAAAGGAAAAGCCAGAAATACTATTTAAGTTATTCTATTATTAGACCAACATTCTATATTCCTTGACCATGTTTTCCGATTTCGACCATCATCAAGTTATCAAAGATAAGATGCCATCATATCTTTGATAACATATGACTCAGAGGTTAATATATTATGGAACAGTAGCTCGTCCTGTTTCATCTTACATGATGTATATATATTTATATATATAAGTTACTTATCCACTTGGACAATTTAACCTATATATAATACTTTAAAATAATTTATATACATTATTTATAATAATATGATGTCGTTTCGTATATATCTCTGATTACGGCCCGCACGTCGCGTCTGTTAGGGCTAACGTAGCACGAACCGATGCGGGCTTTATCGAAATCTATTTGAACCACTTAGATACTTAACATCGACATAATTTCGTGCTTAAATTCGTGACAACAAAGCAACACGTGGGGTGTTGCTGCCGCTCGGGCAAAGTGCCAGAAGCTCGTGTCAATGTCACCGGCACGTTTGGCCACTGGCGGTGCTTTTGTAGCAGTGATTCAAGCTGAATTAACTTGACTCTAATGAAGGTTTTAAGTTCAGGTCAAGTTTTCGTGTGAAAAAAAGGTTTTTTAAAGAGTTTATTCGTTTTAAAAGTAGTAATTTAACTACACTTATATTTAGTTAGCTAAAAATTTAAACATTTAAAAAGAATAATAAAATGTGCAAATATTAACATATCGCTTCTCTACGCCTCTATAAAGTTGGGTGCAAATTATTTTCCTGTTTACGGGCTGGGCGATGGCGCCTCCAGTACACAAATTTTATTATACACCCATATCTTTATTGCGCATTCAAAAAGCCGCCATAAAAAGATGTCATAATAACCTTTATATTGCCCTCTATCTATTCTGGAGGAGTCGGGGGTAGGGGGGTATTTTTAGTACTTCGATATGTAAAATACATGTATTGAGGTTTTTCACGACACGGCCACAATGGTTTTGTTTGCGTGCGCGACAATTTAAAAATGTCTTGAACACAACGGACCTGAGATATTTATTCTGGTTTGTAAATAGAGTTTCTTTTGTGTTTTTACATGTTATTGTCGTGTTAAATTTTTTAACATATATTAAAAAAAAAATTGTAGTAACTTTTTATTTATTTCAGAATTTATTTTATTTCTAATTAATCTGGAAAATGTAAATCTATGTACATACGTACATCTTAATTATAGCTGTTTAGTGTATAGCTAGTATTTTTGTTCTATTATATTTTGTTAGTAAGCTATCTAAACTAATATTATAAAGAGGAAAGATTTGATTGTTTTTTGCATTGAATAGGCTCTGAAACTACTGGACCGATTTGAAAATTTTTTTCACCATTAATCCTACATTATTCCTGATGAACATAGGCGATAGAATATTTTCAAAAAGTTAGGAATCCCAATGAAAACTTCGATAATGTTACCCAACGTGTGAAAAGAATACCAAAAAATTGTTATGTCACGTACGCTGCGGAAATTATTGAAAATAGAGCAAAGTGATGCACTAAAATTTTATAGAGGACATCAATATCTACAAAAAAGTCCGCGATACCATGTGTCTATTACAATTGTCACAATAACTACTTTTTATGTTAAAACTAGCTGCCCGCCTCGACTTCATCTTTGTTAAATACCCGTGGGAAGCCGGGGCGGGCCGCTAGTTTTTATGATCTTATGACAAATTAAGAACATTTCATGCCTTTATTTCCTTAATAAGATCACGCTTGTTTGTGACCAACACTATTTTTAGAAACAGTAAAGCGAGTAGGAGAGCGTACGATAATTTATTATTTACTACTTAGGAGAGTACAATGTATTCTCAAAGATTTGAATACGCCTTATTAAATATTTAAGAACCGTGCAGTGAAATACCGTCCCAAATTTTCAACTTCCAAATTGTTAAGTGCAGGCGACGTAGCACTGTTCTACGAAGTTTATAGCGGGTCTACGAACCCTAGGGGCATAGACCCCGCTATATTGTTTTACAAGTTCGTTGATATTATTTAACCAGTTTACTTCTAAAAATCATTGTAGAATATTAGAATAGTTAATTACTCAATAATTAAAATTTATAGTAATTAAAAAGTAAGTAGTTGATGAAAATGAGAAAGAAAGTAATCATCACCTGAATAATATATATGTATACAATACTGGTTTGACAGTGTAACATAAAATGACTTTGGAGTTATATTTATAAGTAATAAGTAGTAGTGAGTGTATATATAATTGAGATCCTGTTATCGCGGTCCATCAATATTTATTCAATGTAAGGGCAATGTCTCACCAATATTTATAAATTTAAGTCCATAAACGTATGGGGGCGGTCATTATTTAAAAAAAACTACTTCAGGTTGGTAACTTAGTAATTTTTATTTGAGATATAGAATAAAAGTTCAATCAAAATAACCGGTACATTTCGGTTAATTGGAGTCAAATACCTGAACGAATTCATAGTAAAGGTTATATAATGTCACTGATTTGGTTTCACGTACCTTTATTTTAATTGCATTGTTTCTACCTTTTTTACTTAGAATAAAAGGCAGAACGCATTTCGTATAATTATTAAGCAAAAGTGTTCCATTTTCTAGGTTTACGAGTTGAAATGAGCTTTTAGACCATTAGGTGACATCTGAGCGCTTTGTTAGCTATTTAGTTTTGTATTAAAATCAAATGTGTCTAATAATATGTATCTTTTGACTAGACGCGCGTGCGGTTTGCGTGGGCACGAGATAAGATACCCGTATCGGCCGCTATCGTCCGCGCCCGCAATTATCCAAAGGAAAACACTTGAACCTCTACAAAAAGATGTACTTCAAGTATTTTTATACGTTTCTCACACAATGAGTCATTATTGCGTGTGTGTGTGTGCGTTTATTTATTTTTAATTAAATATTATTAATAAGATTAATTTCTAAATAACAAGTCACGTTTATTATATTAAATCTATTAGTCTAAAGTTATAAAAGTTATTCCCACTTACGGAATAAATACTATAAGTTATATATACTAAAGCGTAGAAGAAGCGTATAGAAATAAATTTCTTATTTCACATAAAAGTAAATGTACTTCAAGAAAACATAAGTCGGCAGCGGGCCATTCTTCATCATTAAGGCTTGTCCCACATATTTGATACGTTTTGGCGAAAAATCTGGAGCGAAAGAATATAACTATCTGTATATCATGTTACGAAGTACACACATTATTTATGGCCTCAACTTGTTTCGTTATAAATACGTTAGTCCACGTATATATACACGAATTTAATTTCCCACCACACACAAGGATCACAAGTATATTATTATCCTACTAAACCTATAACTACCACTGCTCCTGACCTAAACCAACTACTAATAGTAGTAATATATTCAAGATAAAGGTCATTCAAATTGTTAAATGGTCATGCTAATTATATTTCGTATTATACACCTTCACTAATCATTATGAATTCAATACTATATGCAATTGAGCAAGACGTTTTAACAATGTGATTGATTAAGTAATGTCTTGTCCATTTGACTAGTTTAACTTGTCTGTGACTTGACGTACAATGTCATTCATGACTGATGACTGACTACACTAATCACGATGACTGACTACACTTATCACAATGACTAATGTATTACTCATATAAAGCAGATCTGTTAAACGCTACAAAACTTTATATTGCTACGGATATCAATAAAGGTCCAGATAAAGCAAAGCTTATCTTAACACTGGTTTTCATGTTTTTTGCACGTTACTTAAGGCCATTTTTTAAATGTTGAATTTTACCCGTTAATAGTTAACTGAAAACGTTATTATTTTAAAACGACATTACTGAAGTCATAAGGTTTCTCGTGGCTCATGAAACTTCTTCAAAAACGTCCACATGTCTCTTTAGAAGTGTTCAGTAAGTATCTTTTGAATACGATAGGGGAAGCTGCAACCCTCGCGTATCGACGCGCCTGGTCCTCAGGGCACACCAGTATAAAGATTATATTAATGCGTTTTGCATCGCGAAAAAAATTCTTGAAATATCTTGTAATATAAAGCTAGCAATTCTTTTAAATATATATAAATTTATTTCGGCGATCTCAAAAACGGCTTTTATGTTTTGGATCAAATTTTGTAGCTAGATGCGGTTTTTAAATTTATGTATAAAGGTGTCTTTCCCGTAAAAAAGCGAAATTTCTCAAAAAAAAAAGTTAAAACGAATTCTTAGAGCGCTATCTTTTAGGCTGGTATAGCATTGTTGTTAATGGGTGACAACCTTGTGGTACCTTAAACTGCAAGCTGAGGTTATTACATTATTCGAATACTAAATGTCCAAAATAATACGATCTTATACGGCACAGATGAAAATGCAGAGCGAAGCTCGGTCGCCCAATGGTGTGAGTATATATACATATACATTAAAAAGATGAGAGTCTTTTTGGTTACATAAGTACAAAAAAATCATGCTACAAAGGCATCTACCGTACGTGGCTAAAATGAACAAAAACATGATCGTCGTGTTCATTTACATTATAAGTTTTGAACATGAAAGCAATTTTAACTTACCCTTTTCGTTATCATATCTTGTGTCAGCGAGTCGCGGCACCTGCCGTAAGGCTTGTTGAAACTTTACAAACACAAAGTTAGGCTTCTGCGCTGACCTACTTCTATACTGAACATATTTTAAACAGGTTAAAATTAAAAAGTGTCATTAGGATTTTATTGAAAATATATAAAAATAAATGTTTTTTTAAAGTAATTCTTAAGGGAAGGAATTAAGAATCACTTAGAGGATTTTTTTCAGAATTGAGGAGTTCGTGTTTGATTGACCTCCTTAATTAGTGATTCGATGGGTGGTAACGTTTTGAATAGATATCCATAAGCTTAAGTAGGCCTAATTCTGCTCCTTTTCCCCTAGCCATCCTTTTCTAATAAGGAAAAGATGAGCAGGGGAAGAAGATTTGACGAGGGAGGAGCCGGATAGGAAAAAGAAATATCCCTTTCTCTGTTTATGCTTTCTACTGACCATTAAAAGTAGGCAATACATCTGCAACTCATTAGTTTGCTACAGATGCCTCTAGGTAGCGGTCGCTTAATATCATGTGAACTGTTTGATCGTTTTATAACTTCTTATTTAGAAAAAAATTATAATAATGCATAGATGGTATTCCGGAATGCGTACTGCGAATGCGAGGGACGGATATTTTTCCTCATTAGCGGCGGACACTTGACCCATTTGCTGCAAAGAGAGCGGCTGCCTGCTGCTCGATGGTCTTGCAAGTGCAGACGCGCACACGTTCCTAGCGAGAATCTAGGTCAAATTAAATTAGCGACCGTGGACAATTCGTTCATTCAAGGCACAACCGAAACGCTTAATTTATTCTGATATTAGAGATTTACACTTAAATCTCTAAATATTTTTTACGAGTTCGACAAAAATATATTTCTTAAAGTATTGGGTAATTGATAACCATCAAATAAAAACAAAAATTAATATAACCGTGCTATAGTAGTCTGAAGTAAAGACAAATTTTGTTATCCACTTTTCATTCGTTTTTATTTGAAATAGGGTGACGATGTGTCTTTATTGTTTTATCGCCTTGTTTTTGGGCTTATTTTTCTAAAACATCATCACTTCCGCTCTTGGTGAGCTATCGTAGATAGTTGAATAAGCAGCAATGCACTCCTGCGCAAGTCCTCCTGTAGGCGCCTCACAAGTCAAGTTGCATCTGCGGTTTACACGTATAACTTGGTCCAAACGGACATTTATGATGCAAAAAGGTAGAGGAATATCATAGTCTGCTGCGTGGCTAGAAGCGACTTTTTTAAAAATAAAGCATGGCCTATATGGAGTTGCTTTTGTCATTATTTTTTATTCATGCCATAGTAGTCTGTATAAATTGTTCCTCAAGTAAAATATTCCCCACACAAATTAAAAATACAAGAAGGTTAACTATAGTCCAACGCAAAAGATGGAAAAGATGCCAGTGTCGTAGAACTAAGTATACTTTAAATTGACTTCCAAGGCAGTGAAACTGTAATCACACAGATGGAATACGGTTTTCTAGGTCACTGCGAATACGTTGACTACGCTTGTAACTCGCTGTATAGTGCCAATTAAACTTCTTAGTGGACTAAATGCGTCAATTAGGTTTATTCTCTCTAAGAATGTGAGAATGTTTTGTTTTTATAGAAAATAATTTTGTTTGCTTATTAATTAAATTACTGAATAAAATATTGTTATTATATTTATTCCTTCATATAAAGTGGTATGGTTCAACGAAATTGATAATTTTTCCACTTGTATAAAGTTGAACAAATTCTAACTTACTAGAAAATAGAACGAAATTTAGCGTAGCTTACAATTTAGATTAACTTTGATTTGTTTTGTTTCGTTCTTCGCCGACATTCCAGGTTACCTTATAAAACTAATTAAATAAAAACGAGATGTAACTTCCCTCCGTAGAAATGTAATAACTTTTATTTTAGATCTCATGAAGTGTCTAAAATCCTCTTTAAATCCGTAGGTAGTTTTAAAAATAATATTTGCTCTACTGCTGTCTGTCCATTTCGTTTTACAAAATTTAATTCTTTATTTCTTTAATTAAAAAGTTCTTAACTAAATATATATGAAATTCAACGTAATTTAAATACCTTTCTCGCTATGTCAATTGCTACGTACCGCGTAGCAGTGGCGTAGAGTCCTTGTCACATTGGATATATTCACATACGACTTTCTAACTGAAAAAGAATTTCCTCATTGCCATAAAAACGGGATTTACGATTTGTGTCTCTAGTGATTATATGTTATATAGTCCTGGCACATCATTTTTTTTCATACATACACCATAATACATCTATGTATACAAGCATGTTGGTTATGGGTACCTTACTCACAGTATCTTGTGAGATTGTCACCAACAGAGTTTAATTAAGTTTCCTTTACATAATATATAATATAACTGTCACTGCTGCTTCTCTCAATCATTGCTTTACTGAAGGAAAATCCTTCAATTTGTATCGAATTCGCTATCTTTACTAAACAGATGATTTAAGTATTTGCTCTATGTATAATAGTTTTGTCTGTACTTAAGTTTGTTTGGGCAAGCGGAGGAAGCTTTGATCCTTGCAGCTAGGATACGAATATACACGATTAGGTAACATTTAGTTTAATAGAAAATAATTTACGACGAATAATTTATTTAGTTTGGTTAGGTTTTGTGATTTTCATTTCTATAATGCATATAATATAAAGTAATACTCTAATAAATCCGTTCTGTTGGCTTTGCTCGCGTGCCGTCTCGGGAGCGGAATTCAACGGGTCACTGCGTTCCAATTCCGAGCACATTTCATAAGCGCTCGCGTTCGCTTATGTTTACTATGAATTTCACATGTTAAAGATATGTTAACCTAAGAGATTTGATTTATTTTTAGTAAGGAAAATATATGGGCATGAAATGATGTAATCTCATATATACTCCTAATTGTTAAAAACCTCTGCTAAGTTTTGGTACTGATTAGAGAACTTTAAATTTCCTCTAACTCACGAACATGTGCACGCGGTAACTACATCAAACTGAAATTAAAAATTCAAATGGTCGCTGATGCTGGCGATAAAACTTGCAGTTTGATTAGAAATCAGATTCCCTTTGGGAGCGTAGGTTCGTATCCTACCGGCTGCGCCATGTTGACTTAGGGATATGCAATTAAACCTCGAGCTTGGGATGCAGACTGACGTTTATTCGTTTACATATTTACACCTACCCCTCTCATATATTTAAATATACCGACACTTTTCCGAGCTTATTAAGTAACCGGGTTATCCTAAATAAGTATTTGCGATTTTGAATTTTTGAATCCTTGGTGTTTTGATTAATTCCGACTGTTGGAGCTCCGAGAGTCGGGAGACTATAAACAATGTCAGTCTGTCTGCAGCGACAGGACACAGCCTTATTCTAGTAGGCAAAGTTAAATTGAACTGTAAACTTATGACAAATTGTAACAAAATCTGAAAAAAAAATGGAATGTAAAAGTAGTATTGTCTGCTCGACAACAGCATGTCCTAGAGGATTCCGGGTCAAGGTTGTAATATCGCTGGCAGTCAGCTGGCTCAACGCCAAGTTTGACGTCCTTCGGGTCACGCCACTATCGATTTGTGACGTTGCCCAGCTCACCCGAAAATAACATTACTGTTACAAACTTGGCACCGTTACTATGGTAGGCTCGTGTGTACATAATAAAAAACGTGTGTTTTGTAAAAAGTGATTGTAAACGAAAGAAAGCCGCGCCGCGTTTGTAGTTTCAGTTGATTGTCAATTAACTAGAATCTATCTTCATCCACTGTTGCTCGCGTGCACAATCTATAGGTCACATGTACACGATACATAGAGGCCAGCACGCTGCGGCCAAATGGAATTACCTATCGGATTTTCGCTTCACAAACGACATATCCGAACGCTAATTTTGATGTTATCAGAAATTTAAAAGAAATTAATAGACTTTTTCACTGGATTTCTGGCTTATCTTTTTGATCCAAAAAAGGAGTAGAGACTTCTTATATGCTTGTTAAACGTCTGATCAATAGCGCGATGCACATCGATATTCAGTTATCGATTCTTTGTGGAACATCGATGATTGCGCTAGGAATTGTTGTTTGTCATGGCATATCAATGTTTGATACATTACGAATGTGGCAGAAATAGCACTCTGCTCACCTCTCCAAATATTCTATTATAACGGTAGCTATAAATATATGATAATTTGACTTAATACAATGGTTAATATAATTGATGATTTGTCAATAGTCGTAGTAGTAAATAAATTATGACCAGCTCCCACGACATGTATGGTCATGTCGCCAACATTTCAATTATTTTGCTTGTGACACGGGGAAAGCTTGTTAATGTATTAGAGAAAATAATTATTTACGAGTTCAGTTTTGGTAACCTTTAAATAGACTTTGTTTCGTATTTTTGCTGAAAACTGTGTCATTTTATCTTTGACTTACTGCCGGAGTAATCGAATCAATAACGTACCAATGAACAACGTCGATGGTAATTTCCATAGCGGCCGCCTGCCTGCGGGAACGGGTTAAAGTGTATTGATCCCGGTTATCTTGCATCGAAACTGTCTAAGCTTATCGCTCAGTTTAATAAACGATTTCGATAACATTATGATGATCACGATGACTTAGTAATTGCCGACGGTAATATTTTACACAACTGTCTTGCCAAATTAGCACGTACAGACAACTGACGTCACTATTTTTGTACTAAATATGTCATCATTATCAATAGTCAAAATATTACAAAGCACATTGCCTAGTGGGTAAAATAAATAATGTAATGAATTGGAATGGAAACACCTTGCAACCTTTACACTTATCGAAAGAGTAAATAAATAAGGGAGTGAAATATGGGATGAAAGAAAGGAAACCTATCAATCTCAAGATGGAGTTATTGAGGTTATGAAAATTCATAATGTTAACTTGAGAATTGATTCTTTATCATACAATCTTGATATATTCCTACGTTCTATATATGTCATTAAATTTGGTTTTTATTTTTAAGTATGTTGGATTATATCGTATAAATGTTAGTGGTTACATGTGTGTATATTCCACGCGTAAGGTTCATTATATTCCTTCGCGGCTATGAAGCTTTTACAGTGGGTAATGTAGCTTGCCGAACCCTAGAACGTGTTACGTTACGCCACTTTATGTTCTGAGCTTCTATGTATGAATTATTCAGTCTAATTTTTACAAAAACTACACACATTTAGACAGTATTGCAGAAAGTAAAGAGAATAATAATTATATCTTATATAGAATAATAATTAGTTCTATTTATTTATCATTCTTTTCCCTCTTTGACTAAGATAAAAAACATATACACAATTTTAACATTGTGGCTTGTGTTATAAGGTGATATAATTTTTTGCGGTTCTATGTATTCCTTTCTCGTAATAATGTTAAATCTATTGTAACGTACTAAACTCGTATTGTTCCTTTGAGCCATCCTTGTATGTCGTTTACTGAACAAACAGGGCAACCGTAAACAGAATCTTTGTACGCAGGTCCTTGCTCATACATAGATACGATTTCTCCTATCAATTTTTTATACATAAATATTAAAACAGCATAATGATATCGGTACAAGCAATATCTGTTTAAGAAATATTTTATTCCTTAGAGTCTACATAAATATGTAAGCTCTTTTGAGGTCTTCGAACTAGATTTATTAAGTTTATTTATTAAGTCGATTTATTAAGTCTATTTGAAATAAATATTGACACGATTCTTATAATATGTACCGTTCTCCTTCGTAATAAATTACGTTAACATAAATTACGTGTACAAAGTGAATTAACGAGCTACGACGCGAACACGTGGACTACATTTATGTAACTTGAGACCAATTTTCAATTTTATGTTATTCAATTATTTTGAATATTTCATATCTGTAAATCTAATGATATCCGAGTAAATCTATAAACGTCTTTACAACTTTCCGTGTGTTTGTTACTTTCTTCAATTGGCCACTCGAGCGATCAATAACGCCACTACCGAGCGCGACGTCGCTTCGCCGGTCGCTGCCGGTCGCTGGTCTGGGACTTAGGTTAACACTTATTAACTGATTAAATAGAACCGTAGAATTATTTTAGCAAGAGCTTTATGAAGTTCTCATTATAACTTCGTGCTTAATTTATTTTTACATAATATGGCGACAGTATGTATATTGTAGATTATGTTATTATTTTAAATAATAAGAAATTAAAAACCTTACCTTATACCATATTACCTTAGAACATGTACACAGGTATTTTCAACCGAAAGTTTAGTGGTCGTGATGTTGACTTTAGGAGGTCTTATAAACACGGGGGTGTTGTCCATTCTCTGATTATGTGTGTCATATCAGTTGTCCTTACTAGCAGGAGCGGAATTTCCTTAAGATTAGAATAAAATTACATTAAATCTGAAATCAGCACAGATTGGATCTAAATTTGTATAAATGGCATAAGATTGTTG
>DWTW01001142.1:0-13392 GCA_018246275.1 Papilio slateri | reverse complement strand
TATATATATATTCCACACACATATATACGTTCCACAATGACATAATGTGTATGCCAGTAAAATTAAAAGCAGATTAAGTAAAACATTCATATATTAATGAGAGTGGCTATCGTGTTTAGTACACTGCCCGACATTCCTCCGATACATTACGAATGTCTACAATCGTATGGACTGTCGCTTTTAATAATTATCCCGAAATAAATATTTGTTCTTTGATTTTATCAAATTCTTCTCCTATTTATGTGCCCAAACTTATTCGATCTGATCTAATTTTAAATCTTTTCATTCGTATATTTCATTCTTCTTTTTTCTTTCTACGCTTCCAAAAGTGTGTACTGCTTGTAAAATATTTAAAAAACTTTGTAACGTTTTAATAAACTTTTCTCTAAGAGTAAATACGCCATTGCGACCGCTGACTGCTCATTTATAAAAGGGTTTAAAAACGTTATGCAATGTTTTCACACGAGCTGTCTAATGGATGTCGCGGCGACCGCGGTCCGTGCCAACATTTGTAAAAGCGTTTTTATCAAATGAAAATAAAGTTTATATTTCTCTGTGTAAGTAACCTGATGTTTTCTTTTGTCTTTATGTGATCTATTAATTATTTCCTAGTTAGCTAGTTAAAACCAGTTGTTTGAAACTTTCAAAACACAGGATTTAATTTAATAAAAATAATTTCATAAATCATTATATACAACTAAATTAAATTTTATTTTATTTATTTATACTGTGTGTACGGATAGTGCCTCATATTTTGTTTATACTTTGTATTAATTTTTGTATTACAATCGGACACGCTGTTGGTTTTTTTTAATAATTAAAATAAAATAAAAGAAAAATTACAATCCAAATTAAGGTTGTGGCCAGTTTCAAACGAAAATTGATATAATCTTAAATGCATTTTTTTAAAATTGTATGTCATGTTTAATTAAGTTCGCTGCAGTTTAATTTGGGTCTTGTACACGAAATATAAGGTTCGATGACGATCAGTAGTTTCCTCATATTATTATTTAAATAATGTAACATTTTGACACATTCGATCTCATTCGACATCAAACTGATGAATAGTTCACACGTGGTGTGAAGTGATCACTGTTATCCTCGATTCAGTGATTATTATTATCTCTACTGGAAAAAAAATCGTTTAGGTTAAGAAATACTGTTTTTTAACATCGACTTCATAGAGCAAGGTTTCTTCATAGAGCAAGGATTCTTTTGAGAAACGCACGTAGGTACTCAGAATTCCGACCTCGATATTTTCAATAAAGAGCTTTGTATATAATAAAAAATATCTTCAAAGGAATTACAGGCCAAAGATGTTGTAATTTTATATGCCGTTATCAGGGTAGATGGAATATTTAAATTTTTACGACGGAGATGAGCAATGGCATCACGTTTTATAGACAATGAATGTTTAATTTTCATTTCTCGTAGGCTCACCAGTTCAGCGACACGACTTGGGATAAAGAAAATATTAATCCGCTCGAGAAGTTCTTTGTGTATAATATTTTAAACAGAAACGTGACATTTTGAATGATAAACAAATTTATGAGGGATTTATCGAATTTCATTTATATGATCCAAGATTTTTGCAATTTTAATTAGAAAAAATAATCTTGACGTAAATTCATCTCATTAAATATAAAAATAAAACATACTACTTGAGCTGTCCAGACCGTCAGCGTAGATCGAGAGAAGTGGGAGTTGGTGAATAAGTGTGTGTTTGTGTGTGATGAGGCGAAATATCATTACAATCGTTTATGAACGGCGCTATTTTAAATATTTCTTACAAAAATGAAGGCTTGAAGGTCTTCACAAGCTTGAAAATTACGAGATTTACGAACTGAACATCCCAACATTGTCCCATGGTTAAGTATAAATATGGAACCATTACGGCACTACTTAGGAAATGGAGATAAACAAATTAATTGCTGTTTTAAAAAATCTTTTTAATGCGTATTCCGTCTTTATAACGCTATCAATTTTATACGCCCCAGACTCGTTACGACCAGATTTTTAGTATCTGATTAACCTCTGGTAACATCATAAAAATAACATTTGTTTTATAGGAGCGAGCTCCATTTGTCATGACTTATCCATAAAGATATCTTCGATTAATTTTCTATGTAGATTTTCTTACCTAACTTTTGGTAAGACGCGCATGAAAATCTAGAGTTATAGGTACAGTACAGTACAGTTAGAGGTAGGCAACGCACCTGCAACTCATTACTTTGTTGCAAATGTCTACGGGTAGCGGTCACTTAATATCCGGTGTACCGCTACCTCGTTTGTCATCTTCTGTTATAAAAAAAACAGTCATTGATAACAGTCAGAAAATCTTGTAGAAATGTACAAGTTTGTGTAAGTATTAAAATGAATACTTATAAAATACAAAGTTTATTAAATATAGCCGTAGGTGCGGTACCCAAATTTACACAAATAAAAAACTTATTTTTATTTCAATGATTTGATGGAATAAATGAACATAAAGTTCGGAGTAAGGTCTCGGTGGTGGGAAGCTGTTTATGAAGGTATGACAAACCATTCCCTAGCGCGCATTGGAGATGCATAAATGCGGTGCATATTAAAGATTTGCGACCTCTTATTTCAATTTTGGACAGCTTAAACACCCGAGAAAAGATTATATTATAAATGCTCATAAATGAGGCTGAAACAAACAACCTTATCCCTGTTCAAAATTATATTCCAATGCAAGGGACAAATGAAAAAAGTTTAATTATCAAATCTTCTAATTCAAACTTAATAAAACAATAATAATAGACCCGTGAGAGATGTATATCTATTCTAGTGTCTATTTATAGATATATGTCTTTATATTCATGAAGATTAGCGTCATTAGCTGACATCTGAATAGTTAATGATTTACATAACTCCCGGCTAACTCGGCACTCAGCGCGAGACGTTAATCTGGTATTGTAACTTATGACATTAATATCTTAGATATAAACTTCCGAAAGTAATGTTTACAGGAATAACATTGATAGTTTTGTATCAATGTTATCTATGTGCCATGTTAATGTCTGATCCTGATTGAAGGATGATGAAGGAAAATCGCCAAGAAAAGAGAGGGAGAGCCTTCTCTAGGAGGAGAAACCTCGGTTTTTTCAAAAAATAATAAAGTAGATGTAAGTACTCGTCCTTTGCCTTCTATAACAGAAATGCTTCAACTTACAATCAATTGCTACAACAACAACTTAATTTATAGTCAATTGTAGTTTTTCCGAAATTCATTTCGTACCAAACAACGCGAGCGAGCGACGGCACAAAGTTGTAAGATATTCTCAAATTGAGAAATACAATTCCAGAACTTCATGGTTCATGAAGTTTCACGTGAGCGCTTTGCATTTTATGAGCTCTGCCTTTGACATACGCTGAATAAGAATACGTATAAAGAACGATAAAAGAACGTATGAACTCGTTGAATTGTGAGTAGTGCCACAATAGAATCATTACGATATATGCATATTATCGTAAATAATTACGCCCGTTCTCCACAGGGATAGTCGGAGATTACAGATTTCCATTAGGCAGCTTCCTGGTACATCTTCCTAGATTCTTCATATATCTACGCATGCATGTTTGTCGATTAAGGGTATTCCTAAAATTGTTACTTCTTAGTCACACCTCATATGTCACCAATAAGGTCGACATAAATTCTTCTAGGATGTTCCCTAAAAACACTTTTACTCCCTTTCCCAACATAATGTGTCACTATTTCTTTATTCATCTTAACATGCCGGAACTTGTAATTATTAATATCTACGTAATGGTATATTTGATGTATGAAAACAAGATATATATTCAGTAGAGGTGTTGATTCAGAATGAGAAAACAGAGTTTAGTTGGTGAAATAAATTGAATCTGAAATCTGCACGAAACATGATTTTGTTGCGAAATATTTCGTAGCGAGATTCCGATGCCGTGGCCTCAGTTTCAAGTAAGACCCGCTGTATTTGTGTACTTGTTCACATATATGTATAGGATAAAAGTTTGGTAATTATAAGTTCTCCTTATAAATGTTCACGGCAGGGGTCGATGTAGGAGTAAAGCTATATAGGAAATAACAATGCGGTGAAATTTCTTTTCACATGACAGAAGTCCGTTCATACTGGTGAAATTAACATACTGTAGTAGTTTTAATAACTATCAAAATTAAGTATAATCTAATGTCTCGTACAGACTGCAGCAAAGTTAAATAATCGTCTTCTTATTCAGTGAATAAACGTAGATAAGGTTAGCAACGGATTTCCACTGTTCTTATATATAATTAGGCCGATTACCAGAGCTTATTGTGATAATAAAAATGTATCAAAAATCATATATTAAGAAAATGCGTTTTTAACCGACGGCAAAAAGGAGGAATTCGTATGTTTTTTTTGTGTTTGTTACCTCAGAACTCCGCTCCTGGTGAACCGATTTAGATGATTCTTTTTTTAATCGACAGGTAGTGTTTAAATCAAGATCGGACTAGTAGTTTTTGATTTATTCTTAATAATGCGAAATTTGATAACATTCATTTTTACTTTCTTGGCTTACGTAGGCTAAACTATAGGACGTACATAAAAATGATGTATGAAAGAATTGTAGATCACTAAAAATGTTAAATAAAAGTCACGCATGGCATATCTCTATCTTCTACGGTTATCTCACAATAACCACTTGTTTCTTTAGAACAATCAATTAAAAATAATACGCTTTATTCGTATTTAATATTGATCGTTATCTAAATAAATACGTTAGTAAGCTAGAGTATTAAGTGTAGATTATAATTGCCTCTTACACTATAACGTTCTGACAGATAGTTTACAAGATATCAAAAGTAAAATTTACACGCAAGCGAAAAATTCAATAGCTGCTGCGCAGTAGACCACTTGCGGGCCGGAGGCAGCGATATGTTACTTAGGAACGTTTTTTTAGAGAACCGATTTTGATAATTCTTTCTTTGTTTGAAAGTTGGTTGTTATTATGTATTCCTATATAACTTTGATCAAGATCTGACCAGTTGGTTTTGTAATTAATAAAATTATCCTTATTTTTAATTGCGTTAAAATATTCTTTTTTTTTAATTGCGTAAATGTTTTTTATTTCTTATTGCGTAATCTAATTATCTTATACATTTTTCGTATGTTACGTATCTCTTACCGTGAGTTTACACTGCCGAAAACATTCACCTAAAACATATTGTCATCTCTGGTTTTTAAAGAGAAGGAGAGAGATAACAACATGTTTTATGTGGTGTTTTTTAACAGTGTAAACTCAGGGTAATGACATGCCACGCATGCGCACTGCCCTCGCCAACGGACCAATCAGAAAAAAACCTACATCTGTTGCGTCGCGGCCTCCGATTGGCGGAGGGCACATTGCGCGCGCTTATTTTACAACGAACTGTTCCCGCCAATTTTTAAGCGCGGCACGCGCCGACAGACCACTGCTCGCGCCAGTCTGAATATGCCCCGACAAATGGCATATCGCACGCACAGGCATCAAGATTTATTACGCACTGTAATTGTAAATAACTCTGTAATTAAATCACTAAATATGTAGATAATTCATACAAATAAATATAGCCACCGGCGGTTCCAGGATTGTTATTGGGCTTAACCCTTCTGACGCTAGATTTTAGCATGGTTGAAACTAAAAAGCACACAACATTTTATGTAGGTTAATTAGAACCATATAGTGTAATGCTATCTAAATTATAATAATTAGAATATTTATTATCAAGTTCACTTTAAAATTCCCTCGCAAGGATTCTGTTGGCAAACGTTTAAGGCCCTTACGGGGGATAACCTACCCCCACCTCTGGATCCGACGATGAATAAAGCTAATAAGGTATCAACATAAATCAGCAAGACGAAGGTTCATTTAAATAAATAATAAGAGAACTCTACACTGTCTTGTGGAATCATCTGCCACGAGCAATATTTTCCAATCGATACAAATTAGAGTCTTCAACTATAGAATATTTTAAGGTCACCCCTCTATGTTGTGTAAGGTCAAAGGAGACGGTGATCACGGGCTCTCTTATCCCAAAAAATGCATAGCTGCTACGAAGGCGCAGTAACCATCAGGTGAATAATCTGCTCATTTTTCTCGATCATATAAAAAATGACATTTTGTTTATTATGTTAATTTCTAACTAGCTCTTACTACCAAGCTTCATACAAATTACACACAAAAGTCCATACAAAACTTGGCACATGGGAAATGCAATTAAATTAAAATAACATTTTATAACTTTAACAACGCAGTCGTACTCTTTTATTCCCGACGCGAGTTTGAAAAGCATCACAAATGAATTGCCACGCCAGAGAATTAGAATACTGAAGTAGAAGAATATAAAAACTTCGCAACTTCGTGTGGAGGACACGTTCGCGTCTAACGCCCCTACGCAATGATCTAATGCGGTGCGGGTGCGCATGCGGACGCGGACGCGGAGCGGATGCGGATGCGGACGTGGACGCGAAAAGCTTGTCGCGGTTGACTCATTTCATTTCGAAGGACATATTTAATTGTCAAAGGCCAACAAATGTGTGCTTATAGGTGATTGTTATATTTGTTGAAGGAAATAGATTAAATATAGGTACGAAAAATATGAATCGCCAATACCACTGATATTAAATCATTGCTTATTGTTACATGACAATAAATTATGTTTGTGTTAATAATATGAATTCCTGGATAGGAAATGATAAAGAGAAACATATATTTTTGTTCTAGGTAACGTAGCACGAGGAATAGATGTTGACATATTTATTCATTTGTATTAGATAAGACATATTATATTATATTGATACTATATTATCTGTAGATAGCCGAAAGAGGCAAATTTAGATGTTTTTTGTGTGTTTTAATAATTTTAAGTGATATAAAAATCGAATGATGTTATACGATACACACGGATAAGCGATAAGCGAAGGAGTTTTTATATATTTTTACTTTTAAATTTTAAGATTTGACATTGCGGACT
The DNA here is from genome assembly GCA_018246275.1 of Papilio slateri. Taxonomy (NCBI): domain Eukaryota; kingdom Metazoa; phylum Arthropoda; class Insecta; order Lepidoptera; family Papilionidae; genus Papilio; species Papilio slateri. The sequence goes on along the minus strand of DWTW01001142.1, from coordinate 6,401 downwards.
GTCAGAGATTTTTATATACATATTTTATGTATGAAATTATTGTGGTAATTCTAAGGCGAAACGAAGATTGCCGCGTCAGTTCGTTTATTTATAAATAGATAAAATTAACTTCTGTTAAATATTAAACCCAAGGTTGAAAATAATTTTAAAAAATAGTGTAAATTAAGATTTTTTTTATTTTCTCTGTAGCAGTTGTCTCGTACAGCGAAAGAATTCGATGGTGTGCACAAGCACTATTCACCTATATTTTAGGGTAATGTGTATATCTTTATATTTATTTATATTGGCAAGAATGTATTCTTGCCTGCCGACTGCCCGCCGCGGCAGCCAAGAATTAGACATGGTAATTATTGCTACTTTTGTTTTATTTTCATGTGATCAAATTATTTATTTTTTTCACAATGCTCTAATGTCACTCTAAAGAATTATGATCAATGGCGCTGCTATATGAATTACCAAGAACAAGAAATACAATGAAACAAACATACATACAAGAAAAACAAATGTTATACCTGTTTGAAATACAATATACACACGCTAAACACTAATCTATATTTATTTACAGTATCAAAATGCACACGTAACGCACCTAGAGAATATCACGCGACAAGTGAAATTTCATTTCATATTAAAATTAATTTCGGTAACAAATGATTTTACGATCTGCTACAAAACCATCGCAAAGAAGTTAATACTTTATGCATCTAAGATTAAAGTTTATTTGAGCTAATCAAGGTCAAAAAACTACGAATCAGTAAATTATATTTTGCTCTTTCTAACACTACCGGATTAAGGCATTTCAATATTCGTCCTTACTCGTTCGCTCTTTCGGGCCGTCAGTGGTATGTTGCGATTGCGAAGTATCAATGTATGATTTTTAACAGGCTACGTCAAGGCCGGTGGCAGGTGTGATATATGAAAAAATATTTGTTATGTCACACCACGCATGCTACTTGTGTGAATAATTCCTACCAAGAATACACTGACAGTGGTGAGGAAGGACATGAGGACAGGGGTGAGCTAAGGCGCACGCGCAGTACCCCTCGGCTAGTTGGTTGGCACATAGAGATGTGCATTGCGTTGTCAATATCGACATAGTGGATGTCGACAGAGAGATGCGCGTTGTTTTATCTATATAAAACTTTTTGAACAAAGTTAAAATACTTAAAACATAATTTTTATTAATATTTCAATGTGCGGTTTTGTCATTTGTTCTTGGACTTGTTTTAATTACTTGTTATTGTATGGCGAGGTGAAGTAGCCCTTACTTTATTACATCCTTTTAGAATAGACAGGTATGTACTTAATTTATTTTACTCTGATCATTTCATCGATCTTATTATATTTTTAATATGACAGGTGATGAGCCATTCGCCAAACATCACTGCATCAATCAGAACAGGTACCGACTCAATATTTTAGCCGTAGTGTAAACAGTTCGCAAATTTAAGGAGAACAAAAAAATAATTATGACTCAAAATCCCACAAAAGAAAACTTCAAACGATTAGATTTCCCGGAGCGCAATTCATATTTTTGTTTAAATAAAAAAAAATATGTGTGTACTCATGTAGGTACGCACGTAAAGAATTATAATTTTTTGGCGAAACAGAACAAAGTAGCTAAAGATTTCATCCCGTATGCCACAACAATTTGTACAACAAATGACAAATTAATAAAATAAATTATACAGTAAAAAAACATCAAAAGATTTTTTTATATCTGTATACGGAATTAAGTGAGATACCTAGTAAAAGTAGAATAAATTATTTTTCATAAATAATGTAATTATAATAATTTATAATGTACTGGAATAAAAAAAATAAATACCGAAAATTAATCTCAAATCTATAAATGCACTTAAAAAGTTTTTTTTAAGATAAGAGTCCCTTTTATCACGATTTTTTTACAATGGCCTACCATTCACCACAACATATAATTTAAAATCATATAAACACATGTATATTTACGAATAAATATATATATTTTTTTATCTCCACTGATATAAAACACGTGTTGTGATTTATGAATATTTTAAAAACTACTTTGAATATAGTTACAAGTTTTCACGGTAAGTTGACAGACAGTTATCAGCGGTCCCTAATCATCATTATGTCCCTTTTTGGCGGTCGTTGTGCGCGCGAAAATTTTACCCTAATAATTTTTCCAAACGCGCCAAACAAAGTATAAATGCAAATATTAAAATGAACAAATGAATATTTTAATTAGTATTTAAATGACTTAAACAAGTCTTTTAGTCTGTTTGGATGTCTTTTTATTTTTCTTTATTTGCGAATTGTTACACAATATACACATTATATACATATTTCGTTATTTCATATCATGCTACCTGTATTGGCGTTGAAATATCGTTGTCTGCCACCTTTTTAAAGGTTAAGAGTAAAGGTCTTAAGGTCGCATCGAGTGCCAAATATCATGGAGATATTTGAATGTTAGATCATTTAATTATATGAAATATAACATGCCTTAACTATTGCTGCATAAGATGTTAAAGTATCAAACTATATTATGAGCTGATATTAAAAAGATGCGGCACTTTAATACTCCCTAATGGTTTAAAAGATAATATAGAATAAGAGCTCACAAATGTGTAGTCATTATGTGGTAGACAGACGTCATCTCACTAGAATAGCTTGCACCCACGTGGCAGCTAATGAGCCTAATTTTTAAATTGATCGCTGTCACCTGTTATTAATTCAACAAAGTTTTCTCCTCGATCTTTGCGAATTAAGTGTTCATAATCTGGACTGTTTATATTACATTCAATGCGAAAACAAAATAAGTGAAACATTTTTCGATATCCTATACCTAAAAGTTAGTTTTAGTTTTCGTACAGAGACACATTGCGTACGTACGTACGTACTTACGTACGTACGTATAAATCTTGACGGTTAACTGGGCCTGACTTACAGCTGATAAATGCATCGATTAGATGTAATTGAAACAGTTGGATCAATAAGACGAAGGTTACAATGCAAATCGACGAGACGCGGGTAGCAGGGATAGACGAACGGAGACTGCGGAGTGTATCATAAGACATATAGGATGAACGATAATGTACAAGTAAGACAGCCAACGCGATTTTTGAACCGATACTATACACTTATATACTTCTACATATGTTTGTTTTTTTTTGTTATATTCACTGAGTATAAAGATTTAGTGTTATATCCCAGAAAATTGTGTGTGTGTGTAAATATGGCCATAGTAAATTGCGGTTTCTTAATAGTTTCAAGTTCAGTAAAGAAGTTTAGGCGGACTGAATCAATAATCCGCTTTGGAATGTTATACAAATAACTTCAAAATTATTTTTCAGGTATACTTTGAAGGTTGGAGTATGTTGTATATAGAAATATAAACGATATTTCTCGACCAAGCCCATCTATTTGTTCTATAACGAGTTTGAAGTTGTAACAGGTCAAGGATAAGTGACTTTAAAGACGGACATAAACATTCTCTATATACAATCACGCCTTTGACCCAGGGGTGTGAGCAGAGATGTGGCTCGGTACGCCTCTCTCACTTCTTTTACTTTCATACATGTACTCATACATGATCGTTGGTTGTGGGTGCTCTTAATACCGCCTTTCTTCAGTAAAGACAACAGGATCCATAAGTGTTTTAAGAACCAAAGTAATACCAATCATTTTGCTATTGCATTGGTTTTAGAGCCACAATAAACACTTTCGATATAGCGGTCTTCACCCATGTGAGTGTTGAAAAAGTTAGTATTGTGTCTAAGTGAGTAAAATTTCGATGCTTATTTCGGGCATGTGCTTGGCATTGCTCTCAAAAGGACGCAATGAACGGTAGATTAGTCAAATGTCAAATGACAATCCAAAAACCTCTCCTCTCATTATCTCAAAGGAATCACTACAAACTGATTGGTTTTTTTTCTTTTCTAAAAGTCTGAGTCTTATCTAGTTATCTGATCGTTTATGTAGTTACAATGTCAATTTTCTAAGGTGAATTATCTTTCAATGTTAATGTGTAAGACGATACGTACAATGGTATACATTGCGACCATGAACCAATATATATTAATAGGCATTATGTATTTAAGGAAAAAATAATCTGAACATGATACTGTGGCTTCCGCTCGAGTTACTTGGAACGTGATATTGTATTACAATGATATAAATATTATTTGTATAAAAACTTTACGTCAGGAACTATATAATCTATTAAGTTGTTCTACGTTAATCGATTTAATTAAAGTATCACTAAGGTAATCACTAATTTCCATATTTCAGTATTTAATCTCTCGCTTGCCATCTATGGATGCGTTTGATATTGCCTTTTTTTTCAATCATGTTAATGTAATAATAGACGATAAATAATTATATAAAAGGAAATATAAGACTACAAAGTATTTGTAAACAAAAATACAATTTCAATTTTTCATATCGAAAATTCTAGTAAGTATCGTTGTTGATAATGATAAAGCATTTCATTATTCATTGATACTAAGATAAAAAACATCATGCAGTAGACATTTACATAATTTAACGTCATATAAAATGTCTCTTTTGATAAAGTATATAGTTTTTTCTTAATTTATAAAAGCACAATTTAATACAATATGGCGAAGATAAGTATTTATTATATTACGAGATATATAAATTATCAAAATAACACCTCAGGTGACAAGAGTAAAATAATTTAGACAAATATAAATATCATTAAAACGAATACGATGAAAAAAATATTTTAGAGAACGGAACATTTAAGTGGTTTTCATTCACAAAATAACAAATTAATGACTAAATAGATGTTCTTAAAACCATCACTTTCCTGCGCACTGTGTAATCAAATATCGATAGCCGAAATTGGCATTATTGCGTGTGAAAAAAAAGAAAAGACACTTATCGTTCGCTATCATAATGCAACTTAGTTAAAGTCTGTTTGATCAGATTGCTTATCTCGTGTCTGCTCGATTTTGTCTAGTCTGTTGGCGATAGCGAGATATTTTCGGTGGTTTCTATAAGAAAATGTACTAACGGTTGTGATCAGTGAAAAAATGCTAATCTATCCGCGCAGCTTATATTAATTTACTCAGTATAATCAACGGCATTAAGAGTCCGAGCGTTCATAGATAACGATTCGCGTGCCGGCTATCGAGGAATCATCACGAAAGCGTGTTAAAACGATCAAACAAACGATTAGGGCTGCCGCGCGGTTTACCCGGGCCACGTGCCCTGTGTGTCAATAGAAATTATCTATAACTGACTTGCATCTCACGCCTGTATCGCACCTATGATTCAAGAATCCACGCGAACAAAGAACTCTGAAGACATTGTACAGATAAAGAAAAAGGTTTTTAAGAGAAAGAGAAGAGAAAGAACTGTTTTTCTCCCTTTAAAGAAGATTAATACTTATTTAAAACCAGCCTAGATTAAATAAATCCTTACAGGTCGTGCTGGATATAGGGGTTTTGCAAAGATTCAAAGAGGCAGGAAGCGGTCTCATAGACGATCTCGATGTACCTTAATTGAAGGCTAGGACTGGCGCTGATTAGGCTTTATTAAGCTACATAATTTCAATGCTTGTGTTCCCGGCTATTAATGAAAATCCTAAAATGCAGTTGGAAATTAATGTTTTTATTTAGAAAGTTAATGCAAAAAACCTCAAGTTCAAACAGCAAATGAAGTACCCGTGCCATAACAAAGGTAAAAATGTATCAAATGATCCACTTTAAACTTGTTATTACACAAATTCCGCTTTCGTTTCATTACTGAGACTGACGTTAGTCAGTCTGCACGGTGGGCGGGATGCGACATAAAATTTTAATGAAATTTCAAGAGGAGTCGCGCAGTAGGCGGGTCGGCGATGAATAACTTAATTTGAATAATCTAGATTTACTAGACTAGATTAACTAGACAATAAACACGATCCCTATACATTTTAAAGTATATTAAGAACAAAAACATTGTGCTTAAACTGAGTATGTTGAAATAGTGCCTTAGGAGGACACGCCACATGGTTTAGACGTGCAAAAACTAGCTACTTACTTACTTAAATATAACTAATTACGAATATTATAGCCTTTTTGTGCACAGAGAATTCCATGTTCCGAATGGTTGTAAGGACACATAATGTAATTTAAACATTCTGGTTCAAATTTTACCGTGAGTTTACACTGCCAAAAACATTCACCTAAAACATGTTGTCATCTCTGTTTTTTTATAAAGAAGAAGAGAGATAACAACTTGTTTAATGTGATGTTTTTTAGCAGAGTAAACTCACGATTAAACGAAACCGCACCAAAGGCCCTTTCTATTATCGTTAATCAATCAATTCAATTTCTTTCGAAGGAATGCACGTAGCATGCGAAATATTTCTTTATATTCCGTATTTTCTGCCAACATTTTGTGCCTGTGGC
>DWTW01001141.1:0-13399 GCA_018246275.1 Papilio slateri | reverse complement strand
ACCAAATATTAATAAATCTAACGTATAATACGACCAAAATATATCAAACATTTTGAACATTTTGAGTTTGATATATTTTTTTATTATTCATTTGAATATTAGTCCTTATGTAGTGAAATCAGAGCATAATTTGGTATGTGACAAAAAATAATCCGGCAAAGTGAAATTGACCATAAAGGGTCGTTCCCTTTCTTAGTGTGTGTGTGTATGCAACGTCCATGTGCGGCTCGTTGCTCGTGGCAGTCGCGGTGTGCGATTGAGTTGTGCGGGTGGTCGTACGTAATTAAAATAAATCGCTCTTCAAATATAACGTGCCGATAAAATTATATCACGTTATATGATTATTATAAAAAATTAGATTATTTTATCAGCTATATAATATAACGAACACTCCTAATTAATAACTGTTGATATACCTAATAAATATAAATAAGAATACAAACGCATTAAAGGCACTGTAACTTCTGTATAATGATAGACTTATATCGAAAATAGACGAAATAAAAACTATCCAACTCACAATTACATACAACTTTTAGAATATTTGCGTCAGTTGGAAATCGAATCTATGACTGGCGATGTAACATTCAATAATTCAAATCGGTTTGCTATGAGATTGCTGAATAATTTTAATTACAAAACAAACACGAGTATTAAATTAATGTAGATAAATAACAGAATTCGCGTCCGTTACTATGTTATATTGTCTACAATTCATGTCTTGGTGTTCCTTACATTCTCTTGAGATCTCACGAATTCTCGGATTGTTCACAATCTAACGGTCTAGCGGTAACTTCAACTGCAATTAGTAAAAGAGCGAGCAAACCGTGCTCTATATTAAACACATAAAACTGTCTTGATGATTTCAAAATAACCTTAAGAATTAGATTTAGGGAACAAGTAAAACAAATATAAACTTTCAAGTATTTTAACTCATCATGACAGATGTTATTAACCAACAAGAGGTGGGGAACAAATAAATAAGCACTCACGCTCGCAGCCTAAAGGCTAGGAAGAGATAGATTTACAATTGGTCCTGCAGCTACTTCAAATGCAAACTTCCCACCATCGCTTTGAGTGTCGGGCATGTTTGGGCAACATATATTTCTCAATATTAGTCACAACATCCCCTTTTAAGCGACACTTTTCCTTTAAAACGATTCCTCAATCCTATCATTTAGAATCACGCTTATCATACTTCTCAGTTATTGTACCTAACTATCTGATAAAAGTAAATTCATTCGTACAAGTTTGCCGGCTTAAATATGCACTTAGTATCTTAGCACAGCCAGTGTAATATAATATATTTTATATGTAAAAAATAATAAATTTTACCTTCTAACGTAATAACTTACCTCCACAGAGGGTTAACTGCATTCTTGTCGAGAAGCCTTACATCCCCCCCTCTATGCAAGGGGTTGCATACCCCTCGCATTTCAACTAACAGGAGGGTGCCAATAAATACAACACACATTGTATATTTATTCAGTTAGAGGAAAATATAATATTATTTTTACATTGCAGGTTTAACATGAGCGTATTGGAGTAAGGATAACTAACTATATCGATTATGCAACGCTATTTAATTTTTTTAGAATTGTATTTGCATTTGAAATATGTGTTATTATTCTATATCTATCGAAAACTATCATACCGGCAATGCAGCCAAGAAGTCACTCCAGTTGATACAAACTTGTAGAAAGCGACAACTGACAACAAGCACCCATCAATATTTCTATATCTATGTGCATAATGTCAGAAAGCTGAAATTCGGGATAAAATGTTCTTGATAGACTTATCAAATGTATCAATTATCTAGGTTCTAAGGTTTCAGGTTTATTGACATCTGAACATACTCTATGATAGATCTATAATCGATGATCTAACAGTACGACTTAGCCGTTTAATACCCGTGAGACGGGACATACCATTTTCATGAGGAATACTTTGTGCGCCATTCAACAAACGTCCAAGCCGGTTTTTTTTTCGCGCAAATCGGAGCTAAGCTAGGGGCTTGGCTCTACTAGAGATCTCATAACTTTTTAGCAGTAAAAGCATTATGACCTTGTGAGTCCATTAAGACCTTGGCAACCAATATTACATGAAGTACTTTTGGTGGAATAGTTTTTTTGCTTAGAGAAAACTCAAGAATGGAAATGATATAGTTACGTAGCAAATTATTGAGATTATATGATGTTGATTAATAAAGAAAAAAGGCGTTAAGCCGAATTTTTTCAAGCCACTGTAGCTAAAATTTCATCGATTATTTTAACGTTGTTTGTTTACTAATTCTTGGCGACAGTGACACGATAAAATAGCCAAATCTCTGGTCACACTAACCTTGGAAACGGAAACCAATAGACCAACAGATGGCAAATAGAGTAATTTTCAGTGAAGACTATATAAAAAACTTAAGTTATTACTAGGTAACTGTGTATTCTACTAATCATTTTGTTTATAATCCTTAAGTTTGACAAACGTAACGCCATGAATCATAACACTGACGTGATGTTATCATTACTGTAATAAACCACTAAACAAGTCGTCTGTCCGAACAATGTTTATGTTAGCTCAAAGTTTTATGAATGAATTTGATATATTTTATGGTGCAACATTCCGAGCAATTTGTTATGTTGCCGCCACGGGTAACACGGCCCCTTGACAGATGCCTGCGTTGTGCGCGCCAATTTGCTCGGGCTTGTTGGATGAATCATTCGGGATATAAACTTTTATCAATACGACCTTATGACACTGCAAATCTACGTTTCTTAACATTACTCAATTCAGTCTTAATCACCGCTGTCTTCAGTTGAAGTGTATGTTGCAATTTTATGTACTGATTCGCCACAAGAAGCAAGAAGGGATAGCAAGGAAAATTATCATAACTAAATTGCAAATAATTTAAAAAAAACTTTAATAAAGTCTCAATCGCACGCAAGTCGCACTTGGACCGCATGGAAACCTTTTTGAATCATCTATCTATCAAAGAGATAAAACCTGTACGTACCTGAGACAGTAATAAATTCTATGTGTATGTTTTAATGAACACAGGAGCGCTTGACAACAATTTGTAGTAAGACCTAAAACCTAGACGGATGCTTTTGCGATCTTTTTTTATTAAAGAATATTTTTAAACTTGCTATTTCACACTTGGTTTATTATTTGATTGTGTTAATTCAGGCATTCCATTGCTTGAAGTTTGGTTGCTGCTTTAAATCCACCATCTGCTTTAAATTGAAAACCCGATTGAATTTTTCTTGGTGATTTTCGATTTTTTTAATGAATAGATTTTAGAGTTAATGACATACCTTCACATTAACCTCAACTATGTTTATTAAATGACAAAACCTTCTCACAGTTATTAAAGCCGGTATTCTTTTTAATTTTAAGTCCCATTCTCATCGCCTTACCCTTAATAGTGTGTTAACACTGCCGGCAAATTGCTTTATTAAAGTAACCCACTAGGGACTATAAGTGGCAATGTGTTTATAAGTTATTATAACCATGGTAACAGAATCTAATATAATATATCGTCTGGGCTACATACTCCTAGTTTCTTATTAAAAATCGTAAGCGTCAATCTTTGAATCTGGGCCTAAATTTTACGATTTCAGACATATTTCTCGCTTTATCATTGTTTACTATTATACACAAATTAATAGATGTTCTCGCGCTTGTTTAAGGCTAAGCAAAGAGGATTCTCTTTGCTTCACAGACATAAACATTTTAAAAATAACAAGTCATCCACAAAATTACGAGTCTTATCGTGTATTACTAATTGCATGTTCTATTTGAGCTATATACATTCGCCCACCTTTGTTATTCCCTAATGTTACGTTATGGGGGTGACGGGCAATCAAAACTTTTAATGGCGTTATTGTAGAATATACTTCCCATTAACGAGAATGTTCGGTGCACGAACGTAACATTATGAGGCTTTTCTCTTTAACGAAGTATTTTAAGGTTATCCACAAAAGGTTTCATTAATTAAAATGGATAAAAAAATCAAGAGATAAAAAGACTACTTTTAATAAAAAGTTTGTTTTGTTTTATAAAATTTTATCAACAATACACTCAAAAACCAAGTGCATGAGACGCAGAAGAGAGACGGGAAAATTTATGTTACAAAATTTTGTGACAGTAAGTTCACAAACATTTCATTTCGATTATCGGATTCCCGAGTAAAATAATGAATTTTGTTAATATATCACATATGATATGGACGTTTACTTTTGTTTAATATTTTAATATATGGATATTTACACGAAAAGAAATTACGTTTGACCTTTCTTCTTCTTTTTTTAGTATTAGACCAAACTCACTTTTCTGCTACTACTTCGTGTCCCTAGGAGCGATTATTCTCATTGCATTAAACAAGACTTGATTTCCAGCAGCGGCAAATAACATGTTCCTTCAAAATCACAAATATGTTCGATTCTGATTAATTCTAGATATATGAAGGTGGTCACACAACCCTGTCAAATTTTTTGATTGGGATAAAAGGATCTTTAAAAAGACGATAGCGATTGCTTTCCCTGTTTACCCCAATATCTTTAAAATTCTATGCGAAATGTGCAATATAAATGCACAGTGCGCAGACTGCAGCGCGCATTGCGTGCGGCATGACTAAGCGCTTACCGTTTATGTATGAAGCCGGGCTCACACGCGCTGTTAGAGCGACGTCGTGACACATCGGCGATTATTCAAAGGCACTGAAATCAACATCTGTCACTGATCGACGATCGCAAGGATTAATTTGCATAGCAAACCGCTTTACATAAATCCCTACGTGAGGTACGGGCCTAATTGTAAACTACTCGTGTATTATACCAACCAATTTTAGGGTCGCCATTATCTAATGGATAGAGAATGTTTGTTATAACTTAGTGATATTATTTGAAACACTAATACTCCTACGGTTTATGGTACGGTTTCTGGAACGTAAAGTCATAGGTTAGAATCATTTAGATATTAACAATTTCTTCACAAAAACATAACCTTAGTTAAAATAGTTCCGGTTACTAACTTATTTGTAAGTTGTAATTATACGTCGTTCACAGTTAAAAACATAGCAAGAATATCTATAGTATTATATAATACCTGGTTCTGTCTCTCTCTTCCCAGCTATATACCCCTTATGGTGAGGTCAGCTTCCCTAACTTTTCTCATCCACTTCGTTTTGTCCTCGACAGCGTAACCATGTCTGTTGGCACTACATCTTTCCAGCTTATTTTGGCTCTGCTTCTGGGTCTTCGAACGGGAAGAGAAAGCTGTACTGCCAAAATACCGACGTAGTCAGGTAGCCTCCTCTTCACGGGACCATATTCTCCGGCTTCTTGTCGGCGATGTCATGCACACCAAAGCTACCTCGCACGTACTCTTTGCAGATCTTATCGCGCCTGGTTACGCTGCACCTTAGCATCTTCATTTCAGCAAATTGGATAATGTAGCGTTCACTATATTTCACTTCAGACGTTCACTGTATTGCATCTAGTACTTGTAATATTCATTATTATATGTTAAATAATACAACCACATTACACAGCAAAACACCTTCTCGTTTGGCAGCCAAACAGAGTGTGCGATGAACTATTGTTCCCAGCAACTGTCCATCGCACCCCCACCATCGCTCTCCCCACCGGTAGGCTTGCATATTATTTATTATCATACCTTACATTATATTATTTATCATCATACCTTCCAGATAGAATGGACTTTACCTATACCTAGCCGTTGCATGAATATAATATTAATAGACTCGCCCCTTGTCACATTTGGTACCCAATAAACTCGGGGTAGGCAAAAAGCGGAGTGCGATAGCTATCTCCCGCTATACTAAGACTATTCAGTAGGACTAAAATAATAAAAGCGTTTAAACGAAACGAAGCGATTTAAACCGTTGTTGGGTGAGGAAACTATTTGACAAGTTATTTCAAGTGGGGATAATTTCTCTCCCTATTGCGTGCATACAAATGACTTACAATGTGTCATTTGGGTTATTGCACCACGTCAAGTGAATGCCTATTAACTAACTCAACCAGAAGATTAGTTGACATTTGTCCGTGAGTTATACGCATCCCTTCGCCCTAAGGCCTTCGTTCACAGAAATCATAAATATTTAAAACAATACGTGGATATTTACGAGCAGTAAATCGCCACAGAGACTATACCTATGCATATAGGCATTGGAATAAAAACAGTTGTAGTGCTCTTGTGGTACCAATCACCAATACTATGAATATAAACTCGATATTTATTCAAATAAAGAGTACTAATTCAGATTACAGAAGGTAACTTACTATTCATAAAAGAAATGGAAACGAGCAAGCGATTTCTTTTTTCTTCTTCTATAGTTCTTGTAATTCCTACTTACCTATATACCGGAAAATCCTCTATTATTGGCACTTTAAGCTCTGCTTTAATCGTGAAAGCTGACTACACGAGAAGTAGCCGAAATAAAAAAGTTGTTAAGGCGATAATAACAAATAATGAATATATTTAATACAAAATAAAACTTAAATTATCATTATTTGTATGTTGTATTCTAAAATACACAATTTTACCAATTATTGGCCTAATTTACCCAATTAGTGTCATAGCTTACTAATTATTACCAATTAGTGGCATGCAGAAATCTAAGGTAAATTAGTAATAAATCCTTTAAATAGGGATGTAATTAGGTAGAAGTAACCACCATTGATAAACAAATTAACCCTTATAAAAGCCCTATTTTTAAAAGCGATATTTAAATTAGCTTACATAGCAGTATATGTAGCTAAGATATTGCTTTGACACATTTTTGAAACAAAATTAATAAAGTCATTAAGAATTGTTTTTAAAACCTCTAAATTAGTATTTCCTTTTCTTCCTGTCCATCCCCTACTTTATATGACGTCGGCACAGTACGACCGAAGTCCATACTGTAATAGGTTTTGGCTATAGTTTTTACGGCCGGCCGCCTGCCTTACGGCAACCCTCCTCGGGCATATATATGAAATATTAGAAGATTATCGAAATAATTTACTGATATTTCTTTTAACCATGTCCAAGCCATTTTCTTAAAACTTGGTTGGACATGGTTCACAACAATAGTTGAATGGCGGATTCGAACCCACGACCATGTTGTGGATTTTTAACCCTTACCCATTACGCTACTGGGGCTTATTATAATTATCATCTATAATTATATATCTTCTCCATATTCTATCACGTTATTCTATTCACATGTGCGTAAATGCAGGAAAAGCTTGTGTAAATAAAATTTACGACGCACATCTTATCGAATGCAAAACAACCTTTCCCCTTTTTGGTAATTCCAATTAAATGGTCAGCTTCGAAAGGCGATTTCCCTTAGCCCCGAAGGCATTGTTTACGGTACCCGCGCTGACGTATGTTTCCTAGGTACTTTAGTGGCCCATAGAAGACTTAACTGCGCCGCTTAAAATTTCACTGTCGACTCGAATATATAATATAATTTATTCCAAACGATTTAACATCGCTATAAAGTTTTGTGTGGGCGTTAAACTGCTTATTCGCAGCGACCGATTCAATAATATTTAATATGTCGATTGAATTGAAAATAGTAAATAGTAAGCCTTTTGCTTAAAGAAAAATCTCTGATGTGTTTTGATGGAAACTATAGACTTGCCATCGTCTTTTTATCAAGTCTCAAATATAATGTGAGTCAGTCATCATACGAACAGAAATTGCTTTTTTGAAGTGAAAACTTCTTTAGGCGCGTTGCGCACTCTATGGGTGAACAAAGATCATGGAACTCCCGTCGTCGTCACCGAATGCTTTCCATGAGCTATATGTATACTGTGTAAATATGTAGATAGACATGTTATTAGAAATTGTCGATGATGCTGCTGGCAGTGCTGATGGTGAAAGAGTTGTTGAAACTATGAATTAAAGTTAATTTAACAGTGGTAGAGCCCGCAACAACATCTGTTGCATGAATGGGCCGGCTCGACCGGTGAAATACCACGACCTCACAGAAGACAGGCGTGAAGTCGAAGTATTCTGCGTTTCGTCTGATGAGTGAGGTGCCGGAGGCCTATTTTTAGTCCTCTTCCTCTTCCTATCCACTTCTACTAAGGAAAGGATGGGAAGGGGAAGAGGATTGGACGAGGAAGGGATACATAGGAAAGGGAAATAGCCTTTTTTCTGTCTATCCCCTTCTCTGTCCATTAATTTATGGCAGGCAACGCATCTGCAACTCATTTCCTTGTTGCAGATGTCTATGGGTAGCGGTCACTTTACATCAGGTGACCGCTTGCTCGCTTGCCACCTTTTTCCATAAATTTCCATAAATAGATAAACTTTAACCTGGATACGATATATTTCAATTATCGCTCGTGTTATTCTACGTATGTTTTACAAAATTATTTTTTTTATTGCTAAAAATCCGTGTCGCCCGTGGGCGGCATGTTGCTCGCCCTTGCTTTAAGCCATATTATTTTAAATAAACCTTGTACAATTATAGAATGATTGATGAACAGCATTGCATTTTATGGAGAGTGGATCAAATCAATTATACCTGTAGGTCCGTCTGTAATTATATAGTTTTTCCTTATAAGTGATTTTGGATTTTATCAAATTAAAACCTCATTAAACATTAGTCTTTATATCAAGGTCAACGTTACCTCAAAATAAGTCTTATGCTATATCCAATTATTAAAACATTACAAATAAATTAACCCACAAAACTAAATTGAGATCTCTTTAAAATTTAAATAACCTATCTCTCTCGCCTTTTATATTATTAGACTAGCGACCCGCCCCGGCTTCGCACGGGTCCAACGCTGATACAAACGCGTGCGATCGCTGCTATTCATAAAGAGCTCTAAAGCGAAACGCGTTTTTTTTGTGACTGGCTTGTCACTTTCACCGGTTTACTGCATGAGTGGATAAGGATTAATGCTGTATTGCTTGAAATCGCAATTTTAAGCCATTATTTCTCGTTTCTTATAAAAATAAAGGATAAAAAATGGTTATTGTAGGTTATCCCTAAGAGGTAGACATATAACATCGCGGACTTTTCCGTGTAGACCTTCTTAAGGTGT
Source organism: Papilio slateri (assembly GCA_018246275.1). Taxonomy (NCBI): domain Eukaryota; kingdom Metazoa; phylum Arthropoda; class Insecta; order Lepidoptera; family Papilionidae; genus Papilio; species Papilio slateri. The sequence goes on along the minus strand of DWTW01001141.1, from coordinate 4,334 downwards.
AGTACTGTAGTACAATATTTTGTTCTATCTCGAAGTTCTTCTTAAGGTGTAGTACTGTAGTACAATATTTTTTTCTATCTCGAAGGGCTCAGCCAGCGTTTACAATGAAAGCGCAAAATGCATTTATTCGCATCTCATTAGAAACCTCTAAAATTATCAGTATTTTATTTACTATATTATAAATGTATTATACATATAAACCTTCCTCTTGAATCACACTATCTATAAAAAAATGCGCTGCGTAGTTTTAAAGATCTAAGCATACATAAGGACAGACAGACAGCGGGAAGCGACTTTGTTTTATACTATGTAGTGATAAGTACTATTGGTTCGTCCCGGCGTCCGAATGAATTGGAATATTCCACGTAAATCATAAAAAATGCCGCCAATGTTACTTCAGAATAATGTCGCTTTCTAATTGTTATTTTATTAATGCCGCTTTAATAGTTTGAAACTAGTGTAACCTTTTTTTATAAGCAAATAGCAGTCTACTGCCGAACATAAGCCTTTACCAAGAGCACTGGTGCCTTTCGTTGGAGATTCCGGAGCCCTTTTGCACCTGAAAGTGACCGCCGAGGGGGTTTTAGTGGGTAAAAGCCCAGATAATCCTATCCTTTCCCCCAAAGGACAGGATATCTTAAGAAGATTTTACCCCGATACCAAAAAAGGGCCTCTCCCATGGAATGCCACAAAGATCAGTCCCTTGTACTCATCTGGTGGACTGCCACAACTTTGACCAGATAGTCAGTCCATCTTCCAAGAGGCCTACCTACTCTGCATCGACTTGTGGCCACCATTTTAGAAACTTTTAGCCCAACCGATCTTCCATTCTACGTATAATTTGTCCGGATTACCATTTAAGTGTAGCGATTCGAACGTCGGTTACCTCGGTTCTACTGTGGAACACATCATTTGTGATATTCCAGAGAGACTACGAGCAGTGTCCTGATTGCATAACGCTTACTTATTTTACTATGCTAGGATCTATTTATAGACCGGAGTGCGGCAATGACACTCATTACAGAATAACACAGGCGGGCAGCGGTAGTGAGCGAAGGGAAATGCATAATATTTAGCGGAAACGAACGGGACGGCCGCGAGGCAAATGAATGAGTTCCGCAATTTGGCCACGAAACCGCACACGAATGCACCTGAGGCGAGGAAAGTATCAATTCTGAATATTGTTTCTTTTATGTGTCTTGTAATGTGCTTTGGGGGCACTGCGTGCCCCCACAAAAAAGCCCTGCTAATATGTATAAATGTGAGTTTGTTTGTTCACGCGTAAACTACTCAACAGTATATGACAATTTAGCACTCACATTGTCAGGGGTACAGAAAAGAACATAGGGTACCTTTTATCCTGAAAAAAACTTCCCGAAGGATAGACGACAGTCATGTCGTACTACCCTACACTACCGCACTCTAGTCCACTCTACCCCACCTTACTCCATCATCATCGTCATCAACGTTGTGTCATCAACGTCAACAACGTTGTTATTGTCAAATAACAACGTTGTTAGTTGCGCGTCATTATTATTACCATGGAAACCGGTAACAACTTTTTGACATTCACCTATATATACGCGAAATCAAGTCACAAAAATTTCCAATCATTAAAATAAGAAACTAACGGATGCGAAGCCGCGGAAAATATCTAGTAATCGGACATCGCCTCGCAAACCTTTCGTCGGACAAGTCAACCGTATCGTATATCAGACTCACCTATTTTTGTTTTTATTTCTAAACATTGCGATATGTGTGGGAACTGGAGGATTTTGCGCCACTTCTTGCTCTTGCCCTTGTTGCTATCGGAGCCGCCTGCGAACAAACATACAGAAAATTACTATCGAGGACGAGACTCAAGACAGAATCGATACCAATTATCCTAGAAGATTTAATCGATTGATATACCTTCTTTATTATCCTGATTTGTTTATGTCAGGAGATAAAAAACAAGCATTAACAGCCAATGTTTTGGAAGGAAGATGATAGGATAGATTAATAGATATCTCACAAATCAGATGACACACAAAAGTTTATAACTTACTTCGCGTTAATATTCTGTGAGCTCGTGGTACCTCCCTGATCCCTATGGGTCAAGCAGACCCATTCATAACAGAAGCTGCCAGTTTTACCACTGTTAAAAGATTGGACCTGCTTATCTTTTTAAAACATAAGATATGACCACACGAACAGAGATTCGAAAAAGATTAATTATTTATTTTATTTATTTCTTACTTTATTGCAAACCACAATATGTATATAACATTGATAGAGCCCGCAACAAGCAACATCTGTTGCACGAATGGGCCGGCTCGACCGGTGAAATACCACGACCTCACAGAAGACAGGCGTGAAGTAAAAGTATTTCTGTGTTTCGTCTGATGATTGAGGTACCGGAGGCCTAATCCTAGTCCGTTTCCCCTTCCTATCCTTTTATAATAGGAAAGTATAGGAAGGGGAATAGGATTTGAAGGGGGAGGGGATGGACAGGAAAAGATAATAGGTATCATCTTCTTTTCATCCCCTTCTCTTGAAAAGGTAGGCAACGCATCTGCAACTCATTATGATGCCTATAGGTGTCGTTAACTTGATATCGGGTGAATCGCTTGCCGCCTTCTATTATAAAAAAATAAAAAAAAATCTAGTCTACGTCTATTCTTGTCTTTTTTCTGTATTCAGATAAAGAATGTATAGATTTAAGATATATGTATCTTTGCTTAAAGCGGTTCAAAGTTGAACTTAGATAATGCATCCGACTTGGAGTAGTTTTGTTATGGAAAAATGAGTAAAAGCGTCGTAGGGCGTTGACCAAGACCGACAGATGTCTATCAGCTTGGTAACATATTAAAAAGGGTGATACTTATAACCGATGTGAATGTAAAATAAATATACCCGTAACATAGAGGGATAGGCAGAGATTACAGACATCTACGCAAACATGCTCGTCGGTTACGGATACTCTTTATATTGCTTTTTTAGTTTGTCCTTGATCAATATAAGTTCTCCTGGGACGTCCCCTGCACTCACTTTTGCTATATAAATTTGTCTTGTTACTTTTTCTTCATTCATCCATTCAACATGCCCGAACCACCGAAGTATACCTGTCTTAATTTTAGTCACAATATCCACTTTTAAGCCACACTTCTAACGCTATTTTTAATCCTATCATTCAAAGTCACGCCCAACATAATTCTTAGGAATCGCAACTCTACGGCATTAACTCGACTAACATGTTTTCCCTGCTAAACCCGGCTCTCACTTCTACATATTAAAGTGGGGACTAGTACAGCGTTGTGTATTGCCAGACGTGCCTTCATAGACACATTCTTGGTCCCCTTTACTTTCGTCTTGTCTACATTCATCGTCATACTTCTCCCTTCCAATGAATCATTCATAAATTCCAGCATAAATTGTAAGATCTCCATCGATAACAAAAGCACGACCTGGTCATTGGCGTATAAGAGACATGGATGTATTTGTAGATATGTATGACTGCTTTGGGACCAGAAGAGTCCCCTGTGTGTCACTGTACCCATATGTATATTGTATTATTATTACTGCTTTGGGACCAGAAGAGTCCCCTGTGTGTCACTGTACCCAAATATTGTATTATTATTACTGATTTGGGACCAGAAGAGTCCCCTGTGTGTCACTGTACCCATATATTGTATTATTATTACTTTCATGTCATAAAATATTTACTTTGGGTCTAAATGTTGTCTATATTTGATTTCGTAACTTGGTTAACATGCAAATATATGGAAAGCGAAATCGTTTTTATTTTTTTGTAAAGTAATTATCTGGAATTGTGTAAATAAAAGAAGTAAAAAAACTCCATTGATGGTCTACGACACACGCACACAGGCACGTGCGTTGCGTTGCACACATTTCTTGTGACCCACACCGAGACGTCAATCACGGGCCGCGCACACATGCAGCTGGCGTGTGCGTATAGTGATGCGTCAGTGTGCGCGGTGTTGCACGCGATCGGATCGGATGGAAGTGCAACACGCTGTTGGGGCATTTATTCGTGTGCTATTGTATTTTTTTGCGGCCATTGTAGACTAATATGAATTTAAAACTAAAAAATATAGTCATCTCTGACATTAGAAAAACATATATACGTCACGTAAGTTTGCAGTTTATAGTTTTTATATTTAATTCTTTAGATTTAATCTTACTGTTAATATATTTGGACATGTACTTAAGAAAGGACAGATTTGATTAAAATCAATGTTTATTAAATAACGAAAAGCAATTTAAAAAATTATTAAACGATAGGAAATTTACATTCATAAGGAATATTACTATGATTACATTGGATGATATTC
>DWTW01001140.1:0-13401 GCA_018246275.1 Papilio slateri | reverse complement strand
AGATAAAAATAACTGCATTTATCAAGAGATAAAGTTATCTATAGATTATAAATAATCCACAACAAAGACCATTCCTTTACATACACTTCACACCAAATTATTAACATTAACAGATTTGATATCCCTCTGTCACATTTGAGACGATAGAGGGTCGGTGACAAAACAAATAACGACAGATATCCTTCGTAAGCGAGCACAGACGCGACAAACTTACAAACGTTACTTTTATTACCATGTTCTAAATAGCTTGTATATTTGTATCTCCCGTTAAATATTGTATTATAACGCCAATTCATTATTAACACATTTAATATTTTAGATACAACAATTTGTATGATTTCTCATAGGTGATTGTTGTAGGTGTCTAAGTAGAACGACAAAATTATTGGCTTAGCGTAGTGTCTCACAGATTTTTTGTAAACCTCCAGTAATCACATTAAGAGATTAGTTTTAAGAAATCGTAAAAAGTTTTAAGAATAGGATGGATTGAAACTCGAGTGTGCTATGGTGCACGGAAACTGTTAATGGAAATTAAACTTTATACTAAAGCAATAACTTATATGTTTAAATAGCAAGATCATTGTATGCGATATGTTATTTTATGCACTGATTACTTCATATACATCAAAGGTTGTTTGTTGTCTTGGACAATAAATATGACTCAGGTCAAGTTAAAACTATGCGTGCAAAATAACATGAAGCCTGAATGGAATCCGATTCACGCTCTTTTGAAGTCATCCCCGCGCCCGTGCTCGTACATAGTGCAAGGAAGCTAAATTCTGTTCGTTGGTTTCATTACATTATTATTTCACAATTTTTTTCTGTCATTCAATAAAACTACATACTATTTCCTTAAGACCGTCAGTGCATGTACAGTCGGTGTTGTGAATGTTCATGTGTGGAGGTGATCAGTTGACAGCACGTGATCATTTTCATATGCCGCTATGAAGTCACTCATGCAGATATCATGTTATTTTGCACGAGTATAAACATAAAGATGTTTGTCTCTGACCACCCTCAGGTTTATACAGTTGTATGTTGTTTATAAATTTAAACATTTTCTATATAAATTGGGCCAGCAGAAACAGACCTTTGTTTGCGATACACTTTGCGTAGTTTTAACGCAGGTAGACTAATTTCTCTACTTAAAAAAAAACATACAGACATGACATTTTCGAACATCTGTGTAATGCCAAAACTAGGCAAAGGCCGTAGTATTACAGCCACAAGTAATAAATATTGTAATACATTACTAATTTGTGTATAAATTCAGTTTTAAAATACAGGCTGATCTTTTTTTATACAAAAAAAAATACAATCTGTCGGATGAATAGTGTATATTGAGGAATCTTTTGATGTTCGAAATCAGACTTATATTTTTATTAAATTATTCGAAATTATATTTATATAGCAATGGGCTTTCGCAGCAAATAAATAGTTTAATAAGAAAACTTTGTTTTATTTTTAAGACTTCACACGGGTAGGTGTTTAACAAAAATAAAGTATAAGATATACAGGGTACATAGCGGTAAGTAACATCGTTATGTATTAAAATTCTGCGCAGGGCTCAGTGTTATATATGTCGTCGACCTATAGAGAACTTCGTCAAATGATAATTGAACTAGGCATATTATAAACTTTCAGTAAATTGTGAACTGAACGAATCTTTCACAATTCGACGTACCGTTTCCTGATAGTTTGTAATTGTCAAAGTGGTATCGTCGAATTATAAACTAATATTTTGCTTGCGTTTTTACGTTAAAGTTAAAATGAAAGATAATTATAGCTTATGTTCGTTAGGCCGTTAGCAACCTTGTGAACTGAACACACGGATGTCCACCAGATCGGTAACATAATACAATTCATGTTTAACATCCATGAACTATGAACTAGCGATGGACGATTGTAGCTAAAGAACAATCGACTAAATCAAAAAATGTGCTGGCGCATTCTAAAAATATTCCTGTATCTTTTATTTACAAAGAAATCGATGAAACCTTGAGCGTAGGTGTTCCCGTATCAATCATGATTCAAAAGTGTTAACACGTCACATTATCTAAATAATCCGGACTTATCTTTCGTGTAATTATATTATAGATAGTATCCTTGCTAATATCAGTTAGAAATGAATAATTCAATATGGCGGTAACGCGGCGCGGTTATATCTTCTGTGCGTTTATTTCGAGTGTGCTGTGCGTTTTGTTGGTCGTTGTCGCCATCGCCAGTGACGGCTGGGTCAGTAAACTTTGATATCTTTAAAACTAAAAAAAAACATACATTTGTGTATCTTTAATAATTAGCTATAGGTTATGTTTTATCACTAATCCGTCGTTTTTGGCTCATCGTCTTGAATCTGAAAGAACTATTTCGGATTGCTTTCAATCACTAAATTTTTTTAGTTACTGATTCTGAGCTCTTGGAAGTTAATAAGTTGTGCATTCGATTTTAACTATACCCCAATGGCAACCCTTCTGAGTAAGTTTATTTTGTAACGTTACAGTTAATCTTACAATAAACTTGGCCGAAGATTACGTCTATAAAGATGATTAATGGAAAAAACTGTACTTTCTTTGTTAAGTATCTCTATACAGCATAAAATCAGAGCATCTTTAAGTTAACTGTTTTTATCGAAGAAGGTGGCAAACGAGCAAGCGGGTTAACTGATGTTATGTGACCGCTACCCATAGGCATCCGCAACAAGCAAACGAGTTGCAGATGCGGGATAGGATGATAAAGGAGAGGATAGACAGGAAAAATGATAATTCCTTTTCCCCGTTCATCCCCTGCCCTTCTAACCCCGAGTGAAATTAGGCCTCCAGTAACTCATCAGACTACACGAAAAATACTTCTACTTGACGCCTGTCTTCTGTGAGGTCGTGGTATTTCACCCATTCGTGCAACAGATCTTGTTGTGGGTTCTACCACTGAGGTATAGCAAACTTGCAAAACTAACCTAACCCAAGGGTTATAATGCTCTAGTGTCACAACACGGTAATATTATGAGTTTAGAACTATGATCACAAACAATCTATTAACATATCTTTCCAAATTATATTACGTTATAAATATCGTATCAAGGACACATTATTATTTTAAAAGTACTAAATATATAATAATAAATACAACTGATATACGATAACCATATTACGGTATTAACTATCTACAGAACTTATATCGATCAAATTAATGACATACTAAAGAAAGAAGATTACCCGTACCCGACGAGCATGTATGCGTAGATGTATGGATATAAAATGGATATCCACGACCTCTGCCTTCCCCTCTGGGTTACGGGCACGAGCACATATTTATTCAGTTTTCACTACCTACATAATGAGCTGGTAGGATTTGATTAGACGCGACTGGGGAAGAACCGCGAACTCACGGAATATGGAGCTCAATTAATGGCATTTATTGTACCGTATTTTGCATGGCGGTGTCGCAGGTCATATCTTATGACCTTAACTTAATTAATTTGTACCAATAAACTTGTCTTACTATGATTATTATTATTACGATTACTACGAATCTAAAGACACCTAATTCTTTCAAATCAGTCAAGCCGTTTAGGCTACAGGTCACAATAGAGCGGGCATACATATATAGAAAAGTTAGATAAAAGGCAAGCAACGCGTCCGGGTCTTTAAATTGTCTCCAAGGTTGTACCCTGCAGGTAATTTAACATCAGATGACCCGCTGGCTCGCTTGCTTCTTTCTCTTCTTCTTTCTACCTTAAAAAAACGATAATAAAGACAGACAAAGATATTGCAAAAAGTAGTGCTATTTATAGCCAGCTCCATTTCGTCCAGGTATCACAAAAATAAAAATAAAAGATATGAAATAATTAGAAACACATTAAGCTACTTCTCTTAAGAACACTAACTTCTATGACTAAGTTCTATACAAGGCATAGTAAGTAATAAGTCGTTGAGATCGTAAATGACTTAAATTGTTTCGGAGTATGTGACAAAAGCCTTAATTACGCCGCTTGCGCTCTAAGACGAAGTGTGTGTAGCTTTTAGAGCCTACGTACATCGTCTCTCTAAATAGCTTTAATTAATTGCTTTTAAGAGCTTTGACTATAGTTAAATTAAAAGGACAACTAAATTAAGCTCTCTAATCAAGTTAACTGAAGTCATTTATTAAAAAAGTTATTACAAAACGTATACCATTAACAGTGATAGAGCCCGCAAATTCAACATCTGTTGCACGAATGGGTCGGCTCAACCGGTGAAATACGACCACACAGAAGACAGGCGTGAAGTAGAATTATTCTTCGTTTCGACTGATGAGTGAGGTGCCGGAGACCTAATTCTATTCCTCTTCCCCCTTCAGGAAAAGGATCTCTCTCTCTGTTCATCAAAGGTAGGCAACGCATCTGCAACTCATTGGTTTGTTGCAGATATCTATGGGCATCAGTAACTTCCTATCGGGGGAACCGATTGCTGGTTTGCCATTACTGTAAGACAAAACCTACTGAATGATCCTGAAACAGTTATCACATTAAATAAAATCAAAAAAAATTTGCATCGATTTGAAATGGAAGCGTTCGTTAACCATTCGAAGGTTCAATTTCGCTCAATGGTCGTAGTCTCTTTTCGAGATCAATGAAATAAAGTGATCATCAGCAGAACTAAAGTAACCGATTTTAGTCCATAGATTTGATTGATCCATATAGCATTGCTCCTCGGATGAACAATGGACCCAAGCTTTTTAGAATTGCAGCCACGTACCTCCCACAAGAATGAATCTGGTCAAGGTTGTGTGGACCTTTGTTGAATGGTAATGATGACTCCAACCATAAAGGATAGGTATCGGGTTGTTGCGTATCGTATGCCATCATGCTGGCTTTCTTCCAGATAGTATCGAGCGCATGGATTGAGGGCCAGGTGGACTACAGCAACATACGATATGGTCTGTTCCGCGGCGAGCTCGCGCTGCGGCATCTGGGAACGCCGTCTTTTAACACCCTGTACAGTAAGTATCACTTTAACAAACTAATTTACAGAAAACTTTAATGAGTTAGACATGTAGTTAAACTATCACATGCATCGCCCCGCTTTTTGGTAAAAATCCGGTCCTACTGACAAAACGCGGTGAGAGGACTTTGTGTGAACTAATATTATAAAGAGGAAAGATTTGGTTGTTTGTTTGAATCGAATAGGCTCTGAAACTATTGGACTGATTTGAAAATTATTTCACCATTAAAATCCTACTCTATCCCTGATGAACATAGGCGATAGAATATTTTCAAAAAAGGAATGGAAAAAGGAAAAGGATCCATATGAAAACTTCGATAATGTAACCCAACGGGTGAAAAAAATACCAAAAAAATCGTAAACTGCGGATACTGTTGACAATAAAGCAAAGTGATACACTTTTTTTTATAGAGGATTGCAATTTTATAGAGGACATCACTATCTACAAAAAGTTCGCGATATCATGTGTCTATTACAGTTATCTTAAGTCTTAGTAGGTGTTAAGTCACAACGTCTATTTTTTACTATCGAAATAGTGTCTGATGTTTACCGCAATAAACAAAAAGCTTATCCAATTTAGTGTGGGGCCTTGTAAGCTTCCTTTCAGGATCTTAGGATCTAACTAACCTTCATATAAATTGAGAAAGGCATTTAGATGGCTTAAATGAAAAAGAAATTTGGTGTGATCTTTTTATATATCGAGGTCCCTATTGCTAAATAACGTGTTGAAGGAGAACTGATTTACATCAAGAAACATTACAACACATTATAAAAATATGCTTCATATCCACTCTCACGTGACAAAGAGTTATCACTAAATGTAGATTTTTAAGTCTAGATCTCCAGCAATCCTAGGTACAGTAGTTCCTAAATCCTTATTATAACATGTCATACAATGAGTGCATAATTTCATAACCGAAGAAAAATATATCGAAGAGATAAGAGATCTATATCATATTTTACTACATGGAGTCTTTCACTGTAAAAAAATAACAAAGTTCTATTATTTTCCAACTCAATAAGAACAATAAATTACTCCTATCAATGTCAAAGTCAAATATTAGAAATGTATCTATATAATCTAAAATAAATATGTAATTCAAATTACAATGATCAGACATCACGAAGATCGTTTCCATGTCGACCTCATCTAGGGCACTCCAGCAACCTTGACCGTACACGCCGCCGTGACGTCATCAGAATCAGGTGTCATGTTATTCTGTAAAAGTCATTCATCATTTACGATCTGTAAATGAATTTATGTGGATCGAATCGAATCTAATTTCAACTATAAGAAGGTTCCAATTTTACTAGGTCAATAAATGTATTGTTGCAATTTGTTTTACTTATTCCAGTGACGTGCCTGCCCGATGTCAGTGCGTGCGCTGTGAGCTGCAAGACCGAGCCTCAAGCCAGACAGGATGAGGTACTTATTATCTTAGAAATTTATACGTGGTATTCGTTAATATTAATATCTTTTATCGTTTAATTTATGTTGCAGTTAAATCAATAACTATTATTTATTATTGCGTAATATAGTTAAGTACAAACCAAACGCAACCATTTGTAACCGTAACCCAACCCTTAGCCTAGTTGGAAATCTGTTCCAATAATCTTATGTATTACAATATAGTTTCAAGCAGTCTCAAACAGGTGATTCTATACCTCTTTACAAAATGCCACAGCTTTGATTGTTGTTCCTTTGTCATAGAAGACAAGCAAATGTTATACTACTACGTTTGATTTAACATCGAGCAAGTTCCTATACGTAAAGTACACTCATCGTCCAATATATTTCAGTAATTTACTATGTGCTTAATATGAACATCATCATAAAATAGACTGTTGCACGTAGATCCCCCAAAATAATCATAATCTAGATCGTAGCCATTTTCCGTGCCGTAGTCCCACTTTAAAAATCATGCGGCCAGATTATAGGGTATCCTAAGGTACATCGTTCCAATGTTTAACATCAGATTTTCCATCGTACATGTCATTGTAACCCTGTATATCTTAGGAACACAAGGCCTAGTTTCTGTACTAGTTCTTTCATTCTATAGATATATTTTGCATTTGCACGAAGTGTTTCAGTAACGTAAGTGTAAATTAATTTTGACGCAATAACGTCTTATAAGTCGATGAACGCCGGCTGCACGCACGGAAAAGCATGACTCATTGTCACGTTCCGCCCGAGCCGAGCGTACAAGCGAGAGCGCGGAACAAGTGATAGAGAGGCACGATCGGCCTAAGCGTTCAGCTTGTGACGCATCTATCTCTCTTCCACTCCATCGGCCGATGCATCCGAGTAGATGAGAGAAAGCGGTAGCACACAACCTGCACGCGTGAACTGTTTTGTCAACTTTTTATAAAGTGAAGTGAAGTATGCAATTTTTCTTCAATGTTTTCTTACGACGTTATCACGTAAAATTATCGTCTGTAAACCGACTTTATAGACAACCAATTTTATTAATAGCTGATTTACAAGCGGTGCATTTCGTGCTTCTTCTTCATTGATTAAATGCTATGAATGAATTTACATCCGTCTACCCTGTGTACGTGACGTAGACTGTACGTAAATGAAGTGAACAATATGCTTTGTGTCAGGTTCGAGCGCTGGCGGCGGGCCTGCGACCGAACCAAGCCTGTGTCTCAGTCACCACTATAGATGCGGCGAATCCCTGTAAGTGTTTTGTATTCTAACAATGGCTAGTTAACATTCATATTTCATAACCGTTAAACCATTGAGTTATTGTTTAAAAAGATTCATTGTAAATATACGATTGATATTACAAAATGCTTTAATTTTTTATACTTACAAGTTTCTCCTAGAAAAGCGTGGACATTTTGAAAGTGTCTGCAACTGAGCACGGAAATTCAAAAATTGAACTCTTTAAGAACACGTTACTTTTTATTCTGGGAGACTGTCATTTGTTTTTTCATTTAATGCTCTCACGAAGCCATTGAAGGTCTAATGCAGTCTAACGACCCATCACACAATGGTTGCAACGATTGCAAAAATATATCTATACTAATATTATAAAGAGGAAACATTTCATTGTTTGTTTGAAATGAAAATAGGTGATATAATTTATGAATTTTTGAAATGTTTGTTAATTACCCGCGCGAAGCCGGGGCGGGCAGCTAGTGTAATAATATTTTTAAAGATATACTTAAAAAAATATCACAAATAAAATATCTGATGTCTTATTTACGAAATTCCAGAAATTATAAGTATTATCTAATATATAAGAACTATATGTTTATAATTAACGTGTAGACGAATAGTAAATATCTTCGCTGTCCGTATCAGGCCATAATTTAGGACTTGAGTTGCTTGTATCACTTGTATTTGAGCTGGGTTGAAGTGCGTAAAGGTTGTTTACGAACTATGTTACAGTGAGTGGGCCGGCGGTGATATCATACGGTGTGTACGTGGGGATGACCGCGATGCTGTTCTTCCAGCTCGCCTTCGCGGTGGTGGCCGCCGCGCTGGCGATACTCAACGCCACCAAGAACCCAACTGAACCCATGTTCGGCCTACCTGGTAATCATAAGTTTCTACCCAATGGATAAAAATAAATACTGGCAGCTAACGTTTCTTCGTTATTCGAAAAAAATCTTGTGCAGTTGCAGTGCCACCTACTTACGCGTTTCATTGTAAATCTAAACCTCCCTGAAGTCTCACATTAACACTAAAAATAGAAATGTCAAGATTGTAATCAACGTAATAAAAAATAAACACATAGTATAATTTTTTTGAATGGCAATAATTTTATTCGTCACCCTTTTTCGGCTTGATTCTTGGGACAACCTTGGGGCAATTAAATACAACATGTATTAAATTTGATTGCTAAATTATAGTGCTAATGTACTGTTTGCCAGCAGTATCCTGTGAAGCGATGATCGTCTCTTAATCAAGAATGCTATCAGAACATACTAATGAATCCATTCCTATGATGGTCAGGGTGCCTCTGGACGAATGTGGTGACAGCTGTGTGCGGCTTGATAGTCCTCATGATGTTCGGCATCTACTGGGCGACGTCGGGCCTGAGCGAGCACCTGGCGCTCTCGTACATAGCTGCAGAGGTGTTCGTACCAGATCCTGGTCTTGGATACTCTTACTGGTAAGACTGTCAACTTTGAAAAAAAATCATAATTTTCGTGGCTTTCTGTCATTTTAAGTGTGTTGGGTACAACGCGTTACCTTCGTCCGCGATTTTCTATCGACCGTGATCTCAAAGTCACTCCTTTCTTTCTTATGTAGTCTTTTTTTTTCTTGAATATTAGGTTTAATGTGAAACTTTTACGCACTTGTGTGACAATCATAAAGGCAAGCTCTACCTTTAAGGTGAAGAGTAGGTACAGTCAGAGCTTATAGTTCAAATTATTTGTAATTTATTGCAATGAATGAAGTCAAGAGCGTTTACAGCCATACACCGTGGACTTGGGACAGTCCTGCGCGAGAACCAATCAAAATAATGTATTTATTTTTCCTTTATTAACTTCCAGGATGCTGTTGCCAGCTGTTTTCTGTTCGCTCACTAACGTGGGTCTGATCGAGCTCAGGAGATACCTCCTAGAGAAGGACCCTCCGCCGCCCACCATCAAGGTGGAGAACCATTCCGATGGCACCATATTCTTATACTAGTCTGTTATATGAACTTAAGTTATCTACATGTTTATTATAAATAAAATATTTTTATTCGAACTGTTTTTTTTATGGAAGAAGGTGGCAAATGAGCTAGCGGGTCACCTGATGTTAAGTGACCGCTACCGCCGCCGACCCATAGGCATCCAACAAGCAAATAAGTCGCAGATGTATTGCCTACCTTTAATGGACAGAGGGTATAGACAAAAAAAGGATATCCTTTTCCTATTCATACCCTCACCGTCCAATCCTCTTCCCCTTCCCATTCTATCCTTATTAGAAAAGAATAGGAAATGAAAGAGGGCTGAAATTGGGCCTCCTGCCTCCTTTTTTTGTTGAAAGCTACTCGTAAACGAGCAGATGGTCACCTATCGTCACCGCCCACAACAATCCACAGCACTAGAGGAACTAGTCATGCTTTTCTGACCTTTTAGGAGTACGCTCTTTTCTACGAAGGTTTCTGAAGGTTCTTAAGTCATATTCATTTGAACGTTCATTGCACAATATCACAAATTCCGTGGTTGTGCAATGTGACCTATTAGGATGGTGGTAAGGCATAGATCCTCAAAATTAATTTAAGGAATCATTTACTTGAAGCATTTACGAATATTAAAAGCTATCACGCCGTAATTCTGAACAAGGCAATCTCATAAATGAGGCCAAACGGTCGTTCATTCGATTAGGTGACTGTGCGGGTCGGGGTTCGATTGATGGGAATCAATGTGTCTACGTATATCGTGGGCGTAACATTAGGTATTCGATTTTGTCAATAATGTGCTTAGTAATTGCATGTAAAAAAAATGTTTGGTCCCCAAATATGCAGGGCATTTTAAGACAGAAAAATGGAAAGTCTACTACTGTCAGACTTTATTCATATTAAAAAAAAACTAAATTTAGAAAACAACAGGCTGCATAAAACCCGAATAATAATAAAAAAATTCAACCTTATTTTTTTAACCTGTTGTACTCGTATAATTACACACTTACAAAATTTTATTTTGGTCACAGTATTTTTTTTCTTAATTCTTAGACGCCTGAATCAAACGACCATACTTTCAGTCGAGGAATATTTGACCTCTCGTACACGCTATTCTCGAACAGCCTGTATATGCAATGGCTTCCTACGGATTTAATTATCCGTACATCTGGGACACCTAATACCTGCTGGTTTCCTTTTTACAAAGGCTCTGTCTCATTAATAGATCTGTCGTCTACAATAGTAATGACTTCTTTGCACAATGTAGTCAGTCCATTGCCGTGTAGCAAGTCTAATTATTGGACTAACGATGTATTAAACAATGAACAGTAACATTTATTCCTTAATTTATTGCGTTGCTTTGCTCGTATTTGCATCTACGTTTATTATCTCTTTATAAATCTTACAGTGATAATAGTGTCAAACGGAAGACATCTCTTACTACGGACGGGAGGACGCCGTTTATATAATGTGGTGACAAGGAAATCCGATAAATCTATAAGATTTATGTGAAATATGCACATCCTTAGTTAGATTTATGTTTTATTTATATATAAAAAATATATAGAAATTTTAATATTATAAAACAAAGCCTCCTCGTCGCGTCTGTCTGTCAACTTAAAAACTTCTGAATGAATCTTCATACGGTTTTCTTTACACAACGCAGTGATTCCTGAGGGAAGGACAGATATACCTGTATAATATATTAAAACTTTGAAGTCGACTGGCTGAAAAATGATGATGCTTATTAAAAAAGACGTAATAAATGCCTCCTTCACACGTGGAAAGCCGGGTCGGGTTGATAGTACTTGTATAATTTAAAACCTTTAGCTACCTCCTGAGGGCTGTACAAATACACGCTGACAGCTACACGCTGTCTTTACCCTGATGTCTTATCCTGCTCAACTTATGGCAGCGTCTCTTTCTCAATCAGTTACAGGTACGATGAGCAGATCCAGGTTTGAGAATAATTTATTAACATACGTAAAGTAACAACATAAATATGTAATAATTACTGATACATATTAGATATATAGGTTCGGTGGCGTGTGTGAGCGTTGCCTACTGTTCACAATTCGCTAGACAGCGATGTAAGCGCGTCGTAATTACACCCTTTGATCAATCAACACCCGAGTGCCGCCTCACTCACACTCGCTCGCACATTAGAGACGAAGTGTTCACCAAATACACACAGCTTATATAAATTCATTACTATTCATAACTAATTCTATATTAAAATATTGATAATAATCAATACGTATTATAATATAAGGTCCACTCGCCTCGTCTGTCTGTATAATTGTTGAAAACTACGAGTTTCATACGGTTTTTTTTAATTGTCAAAAATACGACATTGCCACAGAATATTGCCGTAATACGTAAACGTAATATTTTTATTACGCTTTTATTAGCTTTGTCTGTATGTTTGTATGTGAGTAACGAAATCTTTCGTAACAATTTCCACTAACTTGTAAACGTCCGAGTGGCTTCAAAATTTGCATTCGTATAAAGTACCGTACGTATATATTACATTTTTCATAGCATTGTCTTAATTCCGTTCAGGATTATGAAAATAAAAAAATAATTTTAAGATTGAGAATACTGCCTTCTGCTGCTATCTTTGTGCCAAATTTGTACCTAATTTATTGGTATTTTATCTAGTGGGAATTGAGCGTGTTTTTTTATTTTTAAAACTATTAATTATGGACTATATATTTTTATATTACTTTTTACATTTGTAGAAGTTTTACAGACAATATTTATCAAAGATTTAACCAGGACTTCTTTATGGCTGATGTATGGGATAAAAGTAAATAATTGATAGATATAACTTAAATTTCAAATTAACACGTAAATTCCTGCAATAAATTAACGGGAATAATTAAATTAGTAAACTTAGTATAGGTTATTGTTTGTCCATGACACAAATTATTCTTTCCCGTAACAAATGAAAGTTCACGACGAGGAAGAGTTAAAATTAATAACTTTCGAAGCTGAAGTAATATAAATTTGGCATATTAATTATCCTCCGCCTCGGCTGCACCCTGAATAGCTTCATTTTAACTTCTCTGAGCTTTTAGAATATAGGATAATGTAAACTTGTATTATTTTTATTTATTCATTAACATATATGGTATTTGAACTTCAATTAATCATAAAATAAAAAATGTCATGCTTATCATTATTAAAAATAGTAATTATTCATTCAAATAGTAACTTGGTGTCTTAACATTTTTTCCAAAAGAAATGTCTTGACTCTGCTTACAAACGATTTTTTATAAAGAAGTGCTATGTTCTGTTGTAATTTATTAAATATTAAGACAGCCTGATAGTTAACAGTATGTTTAGCCATATTTAATTTAGGCTGGAAGTTGTGCTTAGGGTTCTTCTCGTACTTTCTCTCTCTCTCGTTAAATAACTTCACGTGTTATACACAAACTGGGTAGATAGAATGTATGTTTCGTTTGGTTTTATTAAATTCCGTAAAGTGGTCGTTTAAATCTGTCTACGATACAATATTTGTATCATCTACAAGTATGTTATTGGGTCCCTCGTAGGTTGTAATTTTTTTTTGTAGAGATAAAATAATGTTAGTTTTTCTTGGAGACTTTTTATGAAAGACAAAAATGAAAGCTATGTGAGTATTGCGGATATTCATGACCAGCAAGCAGTCACTTAGAACCATTTATAAGCAGCTTGCTCATTCCTTTCCTTTATTGATTAATTGAGGACCTTATACTAAATGGTTGGTGAATTATTGTTCCCCATCTGATCCAGAGTAAGGGTAATATATATGT